>CACRXP010000335.1:637673-649700 GCA_902702965.1 Spirometra erinaceieuropaei | reverse complement strand
AGCATCGGAACATTCTGTTTATTGTCCTGAGCATTCAGATCCGTACAGGAGTCCATCGTCAGAGGCAGTAGCAGCGGTAGAACAAACAAAAATTTTAAGGCATGTAGGCGAATCATCAACCGACGGCACAAGACTGGAGGTGATTACGCAGGACTCTGTACGCCGTCGCTAGATCGATAAACCGATTGACCGAGTTCTCATCTGAGGCCCAGGCTTCAATCAATTCTCGGCCTGTTTTGTTTCCGGTGTGGACAACAATTTTGGTGGCTGCAAAGTTAAACTCGAGACCCATTTCGTAGGTGTCGGCGGCCACTTGTGATAATGCGTCGCCTCGTCGCACAGCCAGCTTATGTTCGTGTATGCGCGATCCGAGCGTGCGCCCAGTCCGCCCTGTGTAGTTACAAGGACAATTTTGACACGGAATGCGATACGCAACTCCAGATTGCAGATCAGGCATTAACTAATCTTTGATTTTCATGACCATATTGCGCATGGTGGCTTTGGGACGGGGAGTAATTCCAACACCTAACTCCGCAGCAATGTGCTCGGCCGCTTCGGAAACGCACTTGATGTATGACAGAGAATGCCATATCGTCGGTGGCGTTGATGTTCGAGTTCTCTGGTGACGACCGCTTAGGCAACGACTTATGAATGTCCTCGGATTGCCATTTTGAACAAACTGCTCGCGGAGATAACAGGCCTCACGTGCTCTGTCCTACGGTTTGCTGCAATGAGTTTGGATCCGTTTGAAGAGCTCAGGACAATAAACAAAGTGTTCCGATGCACGACTCTTCTTCTATACTTATCTATACACCTGGAAATCAAAACTTCGCCTTCACTCTAGTTAACCTCCTTCCGCAATGCAGAGATAGATGTTTCCCAAGCGCAGACCTTCCTTGCGATTTGGGTTGCTTCGTAAACACTCATTCGAGATTGTCGCTGCTTTGGACAAGCTGACGTCGACCCTGAATCGCTGACCTTATCCGCCCTGCTGTCAACGTACTGCTGCCGTCGAAGCGGCAGTGCCACAATATCTCGCAGGTCCTCCTAAATCCTCAAGTCTCTCTCCAGGCAGTTCTCATCAGTAAAGATCTTATAAAGCGTTTTAGGACACGGATTTCTGGAATGTTAGCTTACCGTTCAACACTTATAGTGCTTTCTTAAGAGCAGGGACATCATAATCTTCACTATGCTTTCCTTATATGTTCTGCACCAACAGGAATAATGGGAAATCCATTTTCCGTGCAACAGCACCTAAGACATCCGCAATGTCGACAGAATGAAGTAGCCTGACGCTGTCCAAGCTCATCATATGTATACTGCAATGATTCCCAGGATCGACCTTAAAATAGTGGCTGTCGACAGAAGCCGTGTCAGATTTCCCGGGGACGAGATAGTTCCATTTCATGACTTCACGGTTGCGTCTCACCATTGGCGATACCATAATTCTCTCTGACATCTTCATTATCCACTCTTTTATGTTGACAACCCTTCGTTATTTATACGAATTGTGCTACACAGAAAGTGTAACCACAGACAATTTATTTATAGACGGAGTTGCATTAACATAGACGCCAGAATTTACACTTGAATCTCTGATTTGCACATCAATCTAAGCAAAATTACACATTCATGTGAGGACAATATTAAGACAAGCAAGCTGTATGACAATGGTACAGTCTGATGACGATGACTTTGAGGAGGAAATAGAGATTTTTATGGTCAAGGATGTTTACGTTGTCCGCATCTTTGATTTGATCCACCCTCGAGACCATCCTGCATTTTAAGCTTCCGGCCACTTTTCTGTTTTCTTTCTCTCAATTTAAGACTTTTCATGTGTCGCGAGTTTTCCGGCGGTTTTGAGCCCGACTGGAAGAAGCACGTGTAATCCAGACCAACCCGTTCTTCCGGGCATGGTAAAGATCGTTGTGGAACATCGGGATGCCTGTTTTCCTCCTTCATCTTGTTCGCGGCGCGTCCATCCACTGGCAGAGGCATATTCCGCAGCAGATCCAAAATATACTGGTGCCTTCAATTAGAAAAAGATTATGTAAACGTAACCAGTAAACTAACCTGCCGAGGTCGAAGGAGAGAAAATACCTGTTCTGAAAAGGCAATGCTTATCATGGCCCAATGTGTGAGCATCAGATCAGTACGAAAATATGAAATTCCGAGAAACGTAGCTAAATCCTATGGTGACAGTCTACCTTATGCCCGACTAACTAGGTTTGTCTGTGTTGTGCACAGCTATTACTCCTTCAGTTCACAGAAAAGTGTCTCCGCGACGGTTGTGACTTCCAACATACAGTTCAGCTTGTGGATAAGCTCGGTTGAAATTGCTGCGTAAACAGAGCCGATAGAGATGTTTCTGAAGTGACTCTCGGACACATTCTTGATGTACGTAGGGAGTGCCAAATTGTTGGTGCGTCCAAGGCTACAGAACTCATTGCGTCAGAGCTAGGCGTGGGCATCGCTCATCATCCGGCGGCTACCATGCGTAGCACGATCATGAAAATGTGGGATTGGCTGGACGCAGGTGAACAGTTGGCGTAGTCTATCAAATCCCGTGTCATAACTAGCTTTACCACTACATAGGCCAAACAGGATGACGTCTCAGCTCACGGATACTTGAGCACAAACGGCCGTTCGAAGAGGCGACCCACTATCTCAAGTTGTCACTCACACGATGGAGGAAGGCCATAAGTTCGACTTCGCCAACAAGCGGATATTGGCGCGAGTCGGCAACAAGACGGGGCGAGAACTGTTGGAGGCGTGGGTGTCGGACACCGACTTTATCATTGATTTGCCTGCGTGTTATCACGCATTCAGCCCAGCCAGGTGGCGCAGCTCACATCGCCGCAAAGTACAAACGGCGTCACCACGTCGGGGGCCCATTGTGGACCTGGCGGCACAAACCAGACCTTGCCACGGACGTAGTTCCTCCCCCGCACGGAACAACTATATAAATGTTCACACGTTGCTGCACTCTAGCAGTCTCTGATGATGAACTCCAGTTCGAGTTCGAAAGCAAAGACCAATAAATCTACTGTCCCAGTGATTGTACATTTGTCTTCTTTTAAAGACGTCATTCCATGCGTGTTTAATGCCTATATTTAGTGAATTCTGTGCAAATGCCGTGCGTCCAACAAGATTGGGATGATTGCCCTTTTCACTACCCGAATATCGAACGGTTAGCTGGACCAAACAATTCCGACCGATCACTTATAATTTCGTTCTTCTGGAAAATAGAAAGGCGAAATCGTATACGCCCGCAATCCTCTGGAATGGCAGTCGCAGTTATCCCACATCCTAGATACATCGATCGTTATTTACAGGGTTTAAGGGTTCCTTGTCCTACGGTCAGGAATAACCCGGTCGGTAAGACACATGTGACGTCGCTCACTGGGATTGGCTATACATAAAAACCAACTGGAAGTTCGTCCGTTACATCATTTTGGCATTCTCTACCTCAGGAATTAGCGTGTTTAATCAGTGTACCAGTAAGAAAATGTTGGTGTCGCAGAGCCGATTTACGTATAATGGCCTTCTTCATTCTGACGATTCAGACTGTCCGTACATTTGGTATTGTTACTCAGGGACCAATGCTCCATCGACTGGACGCAGACATCACTCTACGCTATGAACTGAGATAAGTATCATTTCCAGTCGGTTTGAAACGGCAAGCCATTGGTGTACGACGAATATAACTAAGTGAGGTCGATCCAGCTCTCACTTTCTCAGCAGAAACAGACAAACAGGCTAAAAGCTATGGCGTGGGTGAATGTTCACGGAAGGGGCGCCCTTGTTCTATTTAGGACTGAGAGCCGGAGTACAATGTCTCCCTCTCTCATTGTGACCTTTATGAAACTAGTGTATACGACATCCGAGACTCCACAGTGAAGTACCGCGGGCGTAAGTGGCCAGGGAACATCTGTTACGTTGCACGCACACTCAGACTGTTTCTGGCTGTTAGGCACTGTGTCGAAGTCCTCTTTTTGTCTTCGGGAACTTGTCTAATTACCAGAATGTGAAAGGCTTGCGTGGTAGATGTATCGTAGATCGGCATTGCAACAAACGAAATCATGTCCAAGTCGGCGCTGCGCGCTTCCAGTGGGGCAGTGCCGGAACTCGTCTGTTTCATTGTTCCGGAACATAATTTACCCGTTGGCTTTTTCATATGGGTTTCCAGCGAGCCACTTCGAATTGTACAGCATTAGTTTTGGGTTGTATATGTTTGGAAGTGTGCTACTAATGCCCATCCCCAACTTCCTTTTCCCCAAGGTCTGTGCTTTCTTCAGTAATTTACTAATGCTATTTCAACAACAGTTCGGTGGGAGAGTTGAATAGAAAACAATATCAAGGATAACAATACCTACCCATCACTTTCAAGGGGCCTTTTTATTGGTCTCTTGAAACCCCTTTTGCCCACTAGCCAATACGTGTCCACGTCGCCTCGACCCTTCAGAGTCACCTTCCCTCGGTATTCTAGTTTGTATCCTTTGAGCTCGTTCAGTATTGTCTTTGTTGAAGGGCTGACATGTATTCTCAGTGCTTTGAATGGCATAGAAAAAGATGACGCGTGTAAAATGGCCTAAATGCTCCAAATTCTGAAGGCAAAGTGTCCTGTTAACAAAACTAATCATGTTGCGATAATCCCGATGATGAAAATCGACTACCCTACAAGATGAAGTAGCATTCCACAAAGCATGATTTTCCGATATTGTGAGTCGTTAAATACTTTACAACTGCCCGATGATCTCAACCGCAGTTATAATATGAAATTCAACAATTATGCTTGAGCAATATTCCATACTCAATTAATTTTCACAAATCTTTCTGCTTCAAGGCCCATGCAAGCAGCTTTGGCAACAGAATCTGAGTGAAAAATCGTTTTCTTTGCTGTCTATGACATCATTTTATTGGATAGACGTGTCTGATAGAAGGTATCGTTAATTTAAAATTCCAAAGAAATGACAAACTAAGGTTAATTTTTTTTCATGGTACAAGACAGGAACGATGCAAGCTCCAGCGGAAGCGTGTAGAAGATGCCACATTTCTTCCTAGGTATCCGTACATTTGTCCGTCGTATTTTTGGGTGACGTCAAAAACGGAACTGCTCGTTTAGATCGCAAACTCCCTAAAACCAAGATGCCTCCTTTAAAGCATTTACAGATGGGCAAGATAGCAACATAAAATTAAAACACCCACATGCTGCAAGATAACATTTTACTCCGTTTACTTAGCGACGGCATAAAAAGTGGCCATGAAAACATACACTTCCAACTTCCATCTGACGTTTTTTAAAAAAGCGTCTTGCGAATATGCTCACCTTCGCCAGACGACTCCATCCTGGATGCAGTATTAATTGTGTCACCGAAAAGACAGTATCTTGGCATGGTCAGACCTATCACTCCAGCAACACAGGCGCCTACGGAGAATAGGGTGAAAGTAATAACCAAATTTTCAACTGAAGTAATGCTTTTGCACAACATAAATCAACTGCTGAAAGTGGATTATTTGGCCGTGGCCTTTTGAGCTGCTACGACAGCATTAACAAACCATATGAAGATGCCAAAAACTGGTTTAAAATGTGTCTGCACATAAAAAGGAAATTTAGCTTGTCTGAGCGAATAAAATGACTCAGTTCGGGCGGCCGCATGTGGAGTTAGAGAGGGAAAGGATTTTTCAGGAGAGTGTAAACACTTTAATGACGTCCAGCACCTTGGCGAAAAATCACAATTTTGCATCCCTCTGTTCAACCGACGTAAATTAAGGACCCAAGTGCAGATAGAATTTTGCGAGCGCCTGAAGACCTGGTGTTGTTCGTCGAGCTCTGTGTTCAGTAGAATACTGGCGGAATAGTCTACGTTAAGATCGGAAGTAATTTGGATATGTAAGTTAAATTTTGGTTTCTTTCTAGTTGAATCCGATTAGGTGTTAAAACCTTTTGCATGTCACTTTACAGATATCTTTTTTAGAAGTTTTTCAGTACAGATTCACAAATTGAATTCTGTACAGGAAGCCAATCGTTTGATTGTGGCGTGCTTTTGACCAAATGCATTAAACCGAATGGCAGATATGACAGAAAAAGCCAGTTACGGAATCGGCATAATACGCTATAATCCGTAACGGGATCATCCTTCGCGAGAGATATACAGTGCGTATTTAGACATGGTGCTATTAAATTGGCGTATTAGAAATACGATTTCCTGCTTTTTCTTACAGCTTGTCCGGTAAAACTAATCGATGATTGTGAAGGGAGTCATGGTTATACTTTTGAAATACACAACATAATTCGGCTTCTGAAAATCAGCATGCGCAGGGCGTGCAAAAACAAAAGGCGATTGATTAACACACCGTTCAGTGTCCAGGTCCTTCACACTAAAGCGTTGCAACAAATGACATCTGAATATTAACAATTTCCAAAATTGTTTTGGGTAAATCTAGGCCTATGTCTACCTGTGGTTCGATTTTGTGGTTTCGCAAAGTATAGTAGAGCACCAAACACAGTGCCAGTTACCAGAGTGTATTCCAATGCGGAGCAAAATGGGAATCTGTGGCATGTGTGGAATGACAAATGTTCCAACCACACTGAGTAGTTCCAGAGCCATTGTGGCGATTTCACCAGCGTGCCGCCTGCCGTTTCGGATTGGTAGTCCCGAGGCCACCATGTACGCATCACCTATGCTTTCAACCTGAAATGAAAAACAGTGCTGAAGCAGCATATCCCAGACGAGAAAGACAAGGTCATATTCTGGAACCATCTCTTAAAAATACTTTCTATTAGCCAGTCTATTTTCTCCTTTTCTATATAATTTCTAAGGACTTCTACAGTGATCAACAAACCTTAGTGTAGGGACCTTTGACTGGGCTTTTGAAAATTGAGGATTTCTGCAATCCGCAAACATAGTTCTACTTGTAAAAATGAAGGGAACTAATACAGACAGCTGTTGTCTATGCTAGATTGCGTTCAAACTACCTTGTAGACGTCGAATTTCGCAATTGTTGAGTCGAAGGTGGAATAGAGCACATTGAGTAGATCAACGATTTGCAGAGGTGTGGACCAGGCGGAAATGGCTGTGAAGCCAACGATGTCACTGAAGTAGATGGTGACCTCGTCGAAGGCTTCTGGGGCCACGGTGTTGCCAGCTATCAGCGCCTGTGCAACAGATCTGTGGCAATGCAAATAACGTCTATTTTAAATGTTTGCAAAAGAAAAAGTGGATAACGAGAACCCAATGGCCGGCAGCTACTCTCCGGCCTTAAAATGGAGGTAATACGGAGACCTTGATTACACTCACAAATTAGGATATATTGCTCTGCCTTGCTATCGATGCTACTGTGCCTTCTGTGAATTTAGTAGTGTCTAATGTTCAGCATTATTTTTAGTTTTGTGGGACGAATTTCGATCCTGCACTGCTTCACTATTTGGCAAAAGTAGGCCTTTCAAAATAAAATTACTCTGAAGACTTCTCTTAAATTTAAACGAATGGCCGCTGAGAAGTGGGAGTTTGTTTAGTATTTTGTAAAGTAATAGGCACTGTTGGGGGATTTTCGAAGCCTGCAAGGTATGATAGGAGCCGTACAAGAACTAATGATGTTTTACTTAAATTACTGTCTCTGTAACAAATTTCTTTGCGTTTATCGGACGAAACAGTTTATAGTTACTTTCACCATTCCTTAATTCACCTTGATTTATCCTACGGAAAACCACAGATACCAGCTAAACCCCGGACACCTGTTTCGTCAGTATTTTACCGCTGCATGACACAGCTGCAAAGGGGTGCGTCGAAGCACGTTTGTAAACTAGTGAATGACTGCTAGTAGCTTTTGAATATTACCCGGTCATCCCGGTGTAGCTGACTGATTTCGGCTTAAACAATCGTAGCAACTTTCGAAATAAGCCTAGAAGACTTTACTCCGACGGATTAAATCCAAGTAAACTATTGCTTTCTGAGGAGATTAAGAAGCTGAATGCTTATTAATCCAGTCCAACCTACAGAGGTAGAACAAAAAAAGATATATCTGTCAGATATCTTGGATTCACATTCTGACTATTGTACCGGGTGATAGTTAAAAGTATTGGGGGCGTCCCTGGTGTACATTTTCAGTCACTCTAAGTGTGAAAACTTTGTTTTTTCATATCCATCAGCATCTTTTCATATGCGACGTTTGATTCCATTTTATCTTAGTGACTTTTTCACCAACTTGCAGTAGATGAGAGGTAATGATTCATTCAGGTAGGCATAAGGCGAAACAGTTCTGTTATGCGCTCAAAACTTGGCCCCTGATGCCATAAAATTACTTTGTAGTAAACTCACAGTGGCAACATTCTTGCAATCAGTTCTTCTGTTTTTGCTTTCTCCTCCTCGAGTTCCAGCGTTCGCTCTCTCACTTGAGCTTCCAAATCTGCCGAGTATTTTTCCATCATATTCAGCATATGGTCAATAATGTTGGCGTTTCTACAAAAAAGATGAAATATTCACGCAAACCTAAATATTGGACTAAAGGGAAGTTCAGAGTTACATGGGTGGGTCTTGCTTCTGTGTACAAACAAGCGATGGGCAATTACTTCTCGGCGTTATGGAAGTTCAGTTTGATTAGGGAAAGTAACAGGTTGTGTAGATTCATTGTACATATTCAACAGTTTTGCACGTTTTATTTTTTCTACGAACTGATTAAGAACGCCACATCTGGCAAATGAAGGCGTCAATTGGTCCACTTATCAAATACACATTACACGGACAGTCCAGAAAGTTGAGTTACTCAAAGGTTGGCATTGCGTATACATACAGTCTCGCATACTGCCCTGGGGATTTCAAACCTGATAGGTGAGACTACTTTGGAGTCCAACTCAAATGCAATTCTCAATTGCTAAAGCGATTCCAGGTTAGTTTTGACGCTTAAATCATTAAACACAGTCCAATTAACTATCCAAAGTCATCTCGTTCATAGGACTATTTGCTGCAAGGTATTGGAGGGCCTGAGAGCGGAACTCACTTTCCACTGCTATACTGTTCCAGTTTTACGATAATTTCCTGAAATGTTGGTCGGAAATCCGGGTTTTCTGTCCAGCAAGATCGCATTAGTTCCTTGTAAACATATGGGATCTCTGGAATGTTGACCTTAAAAACAAAACAAATTTTTGCTGGATTACTTTCTTTCCAGTCATAAACCATGTGTTCTAAAATGTTTGCCTATAGCACCGGTGGAAAGCTTGTGAGAGCTCTCACAACCAAACCAACTCATGCCATACCAAGGAAGTTGAATGACAAAACCACCAGCGGCCGTCCCGTCCCTCCGTCCCTGGTACTGTCACCTGTGACAAGGGTTCAGTCTCGTGTAGAGTTGAAGGTCCTCCTTCTTGTCTTTCGAAATATTGTTACTTACGACTTCACCTGATGCTTGCATTGACAGTGACGCTCTGATTAGCTTATCCATGACAGTTGTAAATACTAAACAAAAAGAAGCAAACCGCCGCTGCCTTATTAGTTTCGAATCCTGCTTTTTCATGTTAGTTTTCGCGTCATTGCTTTTTTGCCTTCTAGTTTGTGTTTCGGTTATTGGAATTTGTAGACGTCAACTGAAAAATTACAACTACCCCAAGGGCAGCAGTTGTAGTGTTATGTCCAACTACTGCAATGCGAGGGTGTCCCTCAATTCCATGTAACCGGTTTTCCTGAATCCCATTACTATTAGCCGAAAAACGATATTATTTATGAGTTCAGTCTATAGCCCACAAGAAAGGAATTCAACTGAGTAAGCCGCGGTAAAGAGTTTGATAGAGAGACGTTACACACAAACAAACAAAAATATGAAAGTGACTAGGGATGACAATTCCTATCTGCTCTATCCTACGGGTTAGGTGCTATAATTGAATAGTCCAAACCGATGTATTCAAGATATGGATAACCTAGCTGCATAAATAATGGTGACTTTATGGTCATCTTCTACGAACGACCGTTTCGGTTACCCTCGCGTAATACGAAAAGCTGCCGGATCTTTTGCTGTGACACACAGAATACCATCAGCATCGATCGGCTCACGACTGCTGTCCCGGAGGAGCCGCCAGACCTGCTTCTAGGACAAAACTGCAGACCTCAAAACCCTACCCATTGTGTTTCTCCCTGCCTCACCTTAGGTTCCTCCGTTATGCCCATTTCCTGCTTCACGGTGCCCACGGCATCCAATTGTAACCTCCTCCTCCTTCTCCTGCTCCTCCTCCTCCTCCTCCTCCTTCTCCTCCTCCTCCTCCTCCTCCTCCTCCTCCTCCTCCTCTTCTTCTTCCTCTTCTTCTTCTTTTACTTCTTCTTCTTCTTCTTCTTCTTCTTCTTCTTCTTCTTCTCCTTCTTCATCGCGGCACGCGCTCAGCTTTGGCCTAGGCCATTTCCGTCCGTATTACACGGAGTAGACGCCGTGTTCACTTTCCCGGTCGTTTACTACTCATGCTATTAGGCATAAACACTTCCTTCGGCATCGTTACACGCTGACGCAATCTAGGCAGAGGGTACTGTGACTCAAAAGACGATGAGGTGATCACTGGAAAAAGAAATTTATTCGCCTGGCTTTTCGAATTCCAACTCAAATCCATCATCAGAGACAGTCGCAATCTCCCAAAAGTACACAAAGAGGGCGCTCCTCCCCAGCCTATCGTATCACTAAAGGGCACTCCAACCTACGGACTGGCAAAGTGACTGTTCCGACGTCTCAAGTTTCTGACCTCCGATTCGAACACCACAGTCAGCTCGTCAACGCAATTCTTGGAGAAACTTAAAAGAGTAAGTCTCCTGCCAAGCGATGTCATGGTTTCCTTTGATTTCACGTCCTTTTTCCGCAGGACCTGGCAGTCGAGACCATCGAACAACTCCTACGAGAGAAATACAACGAAACGGAGAATCGCCATGGACACGCCCAAATCATCCAGCTCCTGTAGTTCTGTCTCAAGACGTATTTTACGTTCGACGGAACAATCTACGAGCAGCTGAAGGGAACGCTGAAGGGTTCGCCGATTTCGGGACTCATGGCCGAGGCGGTCCTACAACGGCTGGAGTCGCTGGTTTTCCGACACCACAGACCGAAATACTGGGCTCGGTATGTGGATGAAACCTTCGTCGTAATCGAAAGGTATCAGGTGCTGATATTCAAAGAACATCTCAACGCCGTCTTCCCGGACATTCAATTTACAATGGAGGAGGAGAAGAACAATCAGCTGGCCTTCCCGGATGTCCTCGTCTGCCACAAAGATCGTGGTGGCCTAAAAACCAGAGTGTTCTGGAAAGCGACAAATACGGTGCAAATACGGAACTTCAATAGCAACCACCCGATCACTCACAAACGTAGTTGCTTAAGGGCGCTATACTGGCGCGTTGAGACGCACTGCAGTGAAATGGAAGACAAGGTTGCTGAATTACAATATCCTTGACGGGTAAGGAGAGCCAATGGCTACCCGCGCAACTTTTTCAACCGGTGCATACGAAGCCAACACCAAAGGCCAAATCCAACCGGTCCCAAACTTTGGCGGGCTCTTCCGTACGTGAAGAATGTCTGCGAAGATATCAGTCGTCTTCTCACTCCACTTGGATTTTGGGTTGCACACAGACCGGAAGCAACAATTAGGCGCCAAGTCATGAGGCCGAAAAACCCACTGCCACGGCAGAAATCGTCTGGAGTCGTTTACCGGATCTGTTGCAGTTGCGGACAAAGCAACTACGCCAGAGAAACTGGGAGATTACTTCGTACGCGAATTGCCGAGCACGCAGCAGCAGTGAGGCGGGGAGACGCTAGCTTTCAGGTGGCTGCTCATTCGACGGGATCCGGCCGTATTTTTAAGTTTCAAGAGGCCGAAATCCTTGCAAGGGGTGACAACCGCGTGAGCCGCGAGCTGGTCGAGTCATGGTTCTCAGGCCCGCAATCCATCAACAAGCGCAGTGACCTCCACATACCATGTTCCATGCTGAGATTTTCCCTGAGCAGGGGAATCAGTAACGTGGGAAGGGTGCAGGCGAGTAATTATCCCAGTGACAATGA
>CACRXP010000335.1:616352-632732 GCA_902702965.1 Spirometra erinaceieuropaei | reverse complement strand
TTACTAATGCTCATCATGAAATGCATTACATAATCCGTACCCATTGTAAAATTTCATGAACTCTATGTAGATCTTCTTAAAGGCATAGAGGAATATATTGTTTTTCTTACGCGGAAAGCATGCATCTGGCAAACTGAAATCGCTAAACGCTAATGCAATGGCAAATTATTCGGGATTTGGAAAACTTGTTTAAAACCTAAATATGCACTTTCTTCAGGTATAAAATATGGAGACAGTACGATTTTCTACCGAACGAGAAAAGAAGGCATATTTTTGTGTACGTTTTCCATAAAATATATTTGAATTTATAATACCATTGAAAATCAATAGGAAAAATGCATGCCACATAAGTAGTCATTCTTTACCGAGTGCGGTTTCTGCAGGAGGTCATAAAGAAGTGCATTCAAAAGCAGACATCCTGGCGAGTCCGAAATGCTATAGGGTTATGCTGCAGGATGATCAGTCTAATAAACCCATTTAAGTAATCCTTCCTAATCGGAAATATATTTTGGAATTTTGGCCAACACTTCATTAGATTGGTCACGCACTGTAGGTGGACGAAACCCGAAGTTATAAAGGACAAGGTTTTTGGCTTGTTGCACGTACGCACGTCGATTGATCGTTTTAGCTAACTCATATTGCCATGCTAAACCCCTGCTCCCAAGTGCACGTGAGACAATATTGTCAGTCGACCTAGACCGCGAACATTATTCGGGCGTCTTTAAACGATGGCAAAAAATTCATACTGACCTAACTGTGAAAAACTCGACGCCTCGGTGGGATTCGAACCCACGCAGTAAGGGGAAGGCTGTAGTACAGCCAACGCGAGCCTGGTAGTCATTTGGTGGAGTCTAGGTAAATTACTTAGGAAATCCTGCTTGGGCAGTCAACTTATCAGATTTGGTGGATCCCACACGTTGCAGTAGGCTGGACGGGTAACTTAACCCAACTGTCATTAAGCCCACGTTTTCTGGTGGGGCCTCGTAGCTCAGGTGGCTAGAGCGTTGGCTGTACGAAAGCCTTCCCCTTACTGGGTGGGTTCGAATCCCACCGAGGCGCCGATTTTTTCACAGATGGGTCAATATGAATCATTCAAAATCAGCCAAAACCTCTATAGATGGCAAAAAAGTCAAATTCTCGAAGGACGGGACGAAAGAAAAGTCTACTGCAGTTAAGAAGTCATATTTTCGTGTAGTTGCCCCATCGGCGTCATACCCGCACGTGCGTACATTTTGAAAACCTACCTCAGGCCTAAAGGGCGGATCGCCTGCACGAACCTTCTCAACAATTTCCTCTGCCGGGAGGTCACAGTCAGGGAAGGGTTCGGAGCAGCAGAGAATCTCCTGAAGAATTATGCCGAAGGAGTAGACGTCCCCTTTTTGAGTCCCCGCCATCCTTACAATGACTTCACGCAGAAGTTCGGGGGCCGTCCACAGCATATCTTAATAAAACAGGAAAGCGTTCATAGTTTCGATTTCTGATGGGCGTAATAATAACCGTATTTAGACCGACTTAAACTTTGGAAAACACTAAGGATGAACTTAAATGACCGTCTTTTCTCGCTTGTCGTAGAACTGTCGATAAAATTATGGATGATGATGGATCTGAGAAACAGGTTAAAGACATCACGAAATAGGCATTGTGAATGTGACGAACGGTCGTGTTCTACCGCACTCCTCAGCTGAGGAACAAACGTTTATGGCTTCGGTCTAACATGCCTTTTCTTGCAGAGTAAGTTCCCTAAGCGCTGAACTCAGCTAACAAACCGCAGCCGGTGTATCGCCGGATGAAGGTGGCTAACAAGTCAGAAATGGCAAATCCAATGTTACTAGCTCTGACAGTGAAAAAACACCGCAGTTCAGAACGCGCTGTAACCCTGTGCCCACAACAATCATCTTCTGCGCTAATGTTCTGCCTGCCAGTATCTGTCCTGTCGCCCTTAATAGTCTGATGTGACTGTCTTACTTTTTAAATTGTCTTTTGAAAACAAGCATGTACAGCAGAATTTATTGGGGCCAACAAATTTCGTGACGGCTTTTCAACTGCAACCCGTCTCTGCATAACATAGGTAACGAATGAACGCGCACAGCAGTATGAATTTGTACAGAATGGCAGTGCATAGGAGCAAGGTCAAAGTTCAAAATAATCAATAATCAGCTAAGACGTCCACATAAGCATCAAAAAGGAAAAAAGGAAGACGAAATGTTAACAACAAATATTTGTTGTTAACATTTCGTCTTCCTTCGACGACGCAGTTTGTAGATTTCAACCGTCCATGCGTTGTAACGACGGACTCGTTACCTATGTTATGCAGAGACGGGTTGCAGTTGAAAAGCCGTCACGAAATGTGTTGGCCCCAATAAATTCTGCTGTACATGCTTGTTTTCAATTCATACCGGGGAAAAAATGCTTCAAATTAAATTGTCTTTGTTTCGTCTGACGACAGGTTGGTATCACCAACTTGAAAATGCACGAGTAAAACTCCATTTTTCCGAAGAACCACGTTCTCGATGTATGTGCAGAGTGATATTACCGACAACGACCGGGAAAACTGGAATGGCCATTTCTGGCTTACTGGTCTCTGCAAGTAAGAATTACTCATCGTACATACAGATGGGAGAGCCTGAGGACAGAAATTCGGGTAGTCTAATGCAGAACTGTTTTGGAGTTCTTACGCCTTCATTCAGCCCACCGTAACTCCGACCAGCATCTGGGGGTTGAAACGCAACAACGCGCACCCACGCACGCGCAGGTAGTTTCCAGAGGCCGTCCTTCAAATGGGTCATAAGCAGTTCAGTGATCCAAATTTTATCAGTACCTCACCACCTGGCATCATCAGTCACTGCAGATCGTGTACCCCTTCACACACAAATGGACGCACGGCGATCCGTTAGCTTCCCGAAACACGGATGTCCCGAATTTGTCACAGACCTGTCGAACTCACAGCAACCTGTGGGGTCGAACTCAGCCAACACAGAAGGGAAACAGCCTATCGTCAGTGATTCTAGCGAATCGCTGCAGCGCTCTTTCGGGATTATCTTCCCTCAGTCGACCAACCGAAATGCATATCCTCCTCTGCGGTCTTCCCCTAAAACATCTGCACCGTTTGCCTGTGTCTGTTTGTGCTTCTGGTTTCAGACGGCGGAGTAAGTCCGGTGTAGCGTTGTGCCAATTTTGTCTCATTTCTTGTCGTCGCCCCACTGATGCATAAATGCATACACATTCGTTTTCAAACTGTCATACCCAGTCCGACCGTCGTGTCCGAGTATGTCCGCCGTGTGCTTCACAGCAGTGTGAAACAGGCACGGTGACTTGAGCGTGGATTAGTAGAGTAGTGAGAGTGGACTTTCGCAGCATCTAACGTACACGGGTCCAGTGTCAAGGCAAAGTCAGGAAGACCGGAGGCGGGAGAGGGTGCAGGTGTCTGGCACGGCCGGGCCCGCAGCTAGATGAACCATCGCTTCCCCCTGGTCCACAAAAAACACCTGGCCAGGATTTACCTAACGACAGCATCACAACAGGTCAGAAAGACGACGAGAAGGACCGGACAGACATGCTCACGACCTGTGTTCCCTGCCGGCAGGGAACCAGGTGCCAGAGAACTGCCGCCGCGCCCCAGACTGCGAAAGCCATGGTCTTCTGAGGCGTGGCATAGCAGCTTATACTGTCGTAACAGACGTCTGAAGGTAAGAACTAAAAAGCCAAATCGCTGGCGAAATATCCGGTCGTAGTCGTTGATATTTAGAGTGTAAGACAAATCGTCCTAGAAAAATCAGTCCTGGTGTCAGAACAGCTAGAGAGAGGGCACACATTAGAGCGCCGTAAGTTTAAATGAGAAGGAATGAGGGCATTTACACTCATTTATATATTCCTAGCTAATTTTTGGCATGTTTGAGGGAACAAACTTCTCACCTTCTGGGTCTGCTTTCTCATATATTCCGTAGAGAGCATTCACGCTGCCAATGCCGTAGTCAGTAATTTTTAGCACCCACCGTCCATCGACGACGCAGTTTGTAGATTTCAACCGTCCATGCGTTGTAACGACGGACTTGTGAATGTAGCTCATTCCCTAACCAATGACATTAGGACTGACTGTTTAGAACGCACAACAAGGGAATTTTCTGTCGTTTCCAGATGGCTGGAAGAAGTGACTGAGAATTCTTTATTCACAAACCGAAAGGCCGAGCAAACAGGACGTCTTGGTAGTTGTTAGATGCCACTGTATGTAAGTAAATTTTTTAGTGAAAAAAGCAGAATTCGAAAGTAACTTCACTGGTTCTATTGTGGCTGAATTAACGGCAAGAACGAATCAAACCCGCATACCGCTGTTCTCTGAATGACGTGCATATTGACAATACTGGTGACGGGTATGACATTTTAATATTGCACAAATATATCCGACATTACATCTTACCTTTACCAAATCTTTAATGAGTGAATGCTTGAACTCGACGTCCAAAACAACTCTTTTAGTTTCCAGAATATCCTTGTAAAGGAGAAAGATAAACAGTTCAGCAAAAAGGGAATCGTATATAAGGTAACAATTGTGAAACCAACGCGACATGTAGTAACAACAGAACTTTAAAATATTTGGAGTAATACTGTACACTCGGGCACTGCACAATAAAGTCTTGACTGACTCCGACATGTCAGATAACGATCGGTATTTCACCATCAGTTAGCTGGCAAGAGTTTGCACTTTTTGAATTAACTGGTATTCTCCCGAGCGTTGGTACTTCAGTGCGGACAACGTCAATCGCCATGTTGGTCTAGGCCCTCCGGTCACGGCTCACTCAAACCTGCCCACACGGCGCATGAGCGACTGCTAATCCAGCCGTCCACTGCCCCACTAACCTACTGTCCTCCCTCCCCTCCATCTCTGCGAGCCGTAAGTGCTCTGCCCTCCCCACCACTCGTGATCCTCCCTCACGCTAATGGTCTGCCCGTCAGTGCCTGCCCTGTCGTGTCCGCTAGTTCTGGTATGACGGTCTTACTTTATCTGTTGTCTTCATTTCGTTCGACGGCGTGTTAGTTTCACCGGCCTGAAGATTTACGAGTAAAGCAGGATTGTTTCCGAGTTACTTCTTCTTTCCCCGCCTTACGAGGTGTATTTAGTGGTCTACCTGCAAAGTATATTCCGATGTTTAAAGTTTTAATATTTTTTATGACTAAAATTGTTTTGTCATATTTGAGTAATAAAGAGGTTGGACAGAACATCGGTCGTATAACTGCCTTAAGACACAAAAATTACTATGGAGAATCGCATAAAGATCACAGGAAGGGTAACTAGACACCCAATAACTGACCTGACTGCTAGTGGTCTGTCTCCTTGTGAAAGTTCTTGGACCATCAGAGTTTACTTCTTAAACCTTCCTGATGGATTAAGGGAGGCATATTATTCCTCTACCTCAGGTTTCTGAAAAAATGTTAATTCCCCCTGCTCTCTTCAGTACAACGTGTGCTTGACCATTGATTACTGTCCAAAGGCAATCCTACATCAACCTTCATGCTGGAAACTAGCATAACACGCAAGAATCATGCCAAATGACTGACCCTCAGGCTGCCATGACTGCAATACTCGTAGACGAGGTTGAAGGTCTCTGTGTCCAGATAGCAACCGACAAACGTGTTCACATTTTCGTTGCGCACCTCCCGCAGCGTTCGCAGCAGCTCAATCAGTTTACTTTTAAGGGAAAACACTGGCACATTCAATGGTTTGATATATATTGGGGTGCCCTAAATAGAAAAGAGAGGTAAAGAATAATGTTTGCTGAGATACTAGGAATGGGTAAAGGAGACTTTGAGAATTTTACAAAGCGTGCTTTTACTTAACCACTAAATAATTACAAGATGAGATCTGTATGCAATTTGGACTTTTAAAAGTCTTTGTTGGGTGCAGATACTGCAAGTTGGTGAACGGTTAAGCTAGATGTCCATTCGTATATAGCTGAATCGGGGAGAGAAGGCGACCGCTGGGATAGCTTCATTTGCGACTCTGAACCTTCTAGTCGCACACGTGGGTGTTTGGACTCCGTGTAATTAGCATTAAATGGGTGAGTGCTCAGTTGTGCTCGTCAACTAGTGTCCGCCTGGCTGCTTCAAACCAGCGTGGTTCATTACCTCTGCTCAGCAACTGTTCTTGGGACGGCTGCCGTGTCTGCTGTTAGTCAAAATTATCGGAGGAGCGTGGATGTAGAGTACTGCTGTAGATAGCCACCTGTAAGTCCGAACATACCTATGGTTACTAGATATGGCTTCAGATCGTTTGCCAGTTCTGAATCCTTGGACGGGGTTAAGATCGTGTCCTAAAATATCTGAACTACTGTTTCACTGGAATTAAACGGGGCAACGATAGATTACAGCATGTCTCATTTGGGCGATTCGGTTCTACTATGTTGTGACAGTATAACTGTAATGCCTCTTCTTTGACATAACATTTATATCAGTAATTTGTGGGAGAAAGGAGACCCCAAGATGAGACTTGACTTGTTTTGAATTTGGACCGAGGTTGTCTTATGCCAGCGAAGGCGGACTATTTAGCTCCGACGGCCAATATGTCCGAGCCCTCTTCCGGTCGTCCTGTGGCGTTATGTATGTGGAGGTATAGCGGAGTATATGCAGAGCAACTCTGAATTACTAAGAACTAGGACATGCACGAAGCATGGCTGATCCCACGCAATGGAGCAGTGGCTGACCTAACCGTTTCTGACGAACGAAGTCCGGGTTATTGCCTCTGCCCATAATCTCATCATCTGGCACGTCAACTACGCGGCTTTGCAGGGCGGTAGGTGTCGACGTCGTCTTATTCCGGTCTAACTTCCGCAACGCCATCTATTGCTCTCGGGGCATCAATTTCCTCAGGCAGTTAATTCTGGTGGACAATACGACGGTTATCTCAGGGACGTAAATTGGCAAATGGGTCGGATGTGGTTTAGTAGCCCCACCTGAAGTGAAAAAACCCCACTCATCTCTAAAACGGACCTGTGGTAATAGGGGTTTTTTACAGGTGCAGCCGCGGAACCCACAGGTGACGAGGTCAAGCAGTTGTTAGCAAAAGGAAAGCTACTGGGAGTGCGTGGTTGTACTTCCAATGATTGAAAAATATTTGCTTTAACCCCTAACCATAAACCTAGCTCCTAACTATAGCCACTCATCCTAAGCTCCAACCCCAACCAATAACCCTAACCCTCAACCCTAACCCCTAATCATAAGCCCTGAGCGTAGCTCCTTACCCCAATCCTTAACCTCAACCCCAACCGTATTGTGTCCATCCAGTGGGGCTATCAAGTCACATCTTACCGACAAATGCAGAAAATACCACAGATCCACGAAAGCGGGGAGAATCTAGTCTGGTTTACGCAATAGCTAACCCTCCATGAAAATGACATGGAATATTCAGAAAACATTGAAAATGCAGGGTTTTCCACAAGCCACTATACATGAGGTATATATTCCCAGTGACTTCGGTTTGAATCAAGTTCTGTTCTCTGTAGGATAAGCAGTTGGCTGTGTCATTTGGACGACCAAAGCGCAAATAGCAGTTTTTGTGGCTTTCTGCCTCTGTTCGGCAGGTGTTTTCGAGACGACTGTTAGGTTGGCCTTGAGGACTGTTCGTCGAAGGGGATAAACGTAGCATACTGCTGTTGTGATAACCGCCAATGAGTTCATATAAGCCTGTGGGATTTAGATATGCCCGTATATCTTTTGCCAGGACCGCATCATGATGCGGGGTTCAGATCTCACCCCCAAGCAGTCTTGGTCGTGGTTGGTTTAGAAGTAGACGGGGGTCAAGTTGGGTGTTCGCATACGTCATTCGGGTTGCACAGTCTGTGACTCCCTATGTATCGCTACTCCAGCAACTGTGCCCACCTTTACCTGTAGTCGGCCTGACACAGACAGCCTTTACCACCCTCATCTGCTCCGCGAACTTCCTTCTCTCGTAGTTTTCTCGTAGCATATGCATAGCCAACCTCTGTTGTCCGTACGGAAATAATTGCACAGTTCGATACTTGGAGCTGACCGTTGGAGGTTCGTGATTATTACACGGGTATTACGCAGTAGCTGATGGATATCAGCTCAAATATCCATATCAGGTTTCAGACCGTGCCTGAAAAGTTCTGTTCCTAAAGATTTACTCCAGATTCGCGCATTAATTTCACCGGAAGTTAAACAAGGCAGAGTGAAACTGGAGTTCATATTGCCAGAAAACACAGCTGCTGCATGCAGCGGCACAAGATCGGCGAAACACGCGTATCCGGGCTAACAACTCTGACTGGGATATTAACTAATTAAGCTTCCACTCAGTACTGGGAGTCGAACTGCAGTGGCTCCTTTTTGAGGTATTTTTTATGGTATTTTATTCTGCGTGAAATTTGAGCCGCAAAGATGAAGCCAGCCTTGTTTATAATTAGGAGCCAGGTTGTGTGTTGAACGCGAGTCAGACTGTTTAGAAGAAGGTGTGATAGCTGGGACAAGAAGTTTATTGGCCTGACATTTTGGATTCTCACTCGAGCCCATCATCAGATGCCATTGCAGATAAACGTAGTGTAGGCACAAAGACTGCAGTATTTATAGTACGTAGTTGCCGTGAGGCCAAATGGGTATTATAAATAACAGCTCTCGCGATCACCGCTGGGGGTCTTAATTCAAGCTATGATGACTCGTCATTCCAGGTCCGAGTCGTTAGTTGCCGTGGTTTCATCATGTTTTTTGGATGTTGGCGTGATGATTGCTCGGCACCTTGGCCCGCTGTTACCGGGGTTGTTGTTTGCCCGCGCCCTCCCCACGTGACTGATTTCCCTCCTCAGGGGATGTCTCAGCACTGAATATGGTATCGGGAGGTCAGGTGGATTGCGAGCCTGAGGACCATGATTCGAGCAGCTCGCGGCACACGCGGTTGTCAGCTCTTGAAAGGACTTCGACCTCTTGAAACTTAAAAACATGACCGGGTTCCGTAGAATGAGCCGCCACCTGAGAGCTAGTGTCTTTCCTCCTCACCGCTGCTGCTCGCGTAAAGAATAATCTCCTGGTTTCTCCGATGTAGTTGCTCTGTCTGCAACTGCACCAGATCACTTAAGCGACTCCTGACGTTTCCTGCCCTAGCGGCGGGTCTTTCGGCCTCATGACTTGGTGCCTGATGGTTGCTTCCGGCCTGTGTGCAACGCCAACTCCAAATGAAGTGCGAAGGCGACTGACGGCTTCTGAGACGTTACTCACGTACGGAAGAGCTCGACAAACTTTGGGGGCGATTCAGTTTGGTCTCTGGTCTCGTTTGTGTACGCACTGATTGACAAAGTTGCGCTGGTAACCATTGGCTCTCGGTAACCGTCGAAGATATTGTCATTCACCACTTTTTCTTCCGTTTCACCAAAATGCGTCTCAACGCGCCGATAAAGCGTACCTACGCAACTGCGCTTGTGACCGGCCGGGTGGTTACTGTTGAAATTCAGTACTTGCATTTTGTTTATCGTTTTCCTGAACACTTTGGTTTTTAGACCACCGCAATCTTTGCGACAAAGGAGGACATCCAGAAATGTCAGCTGGTTGTTTATCTCTGTCGGCTAACGTGTTAGCGTCCTCTTCCGGTCGTACTGAGGTGTTATGGATGCGGAGGTTTGGTGGGGTTTATGCAGCATCATTCCGCTTTACTATAAACAGGATCGCGAGCAAGTCATGGTTGCCCTCGCCCAATGCAACGGTGGTTAACTTAACCGTCTGTGACGCACGAACGATGGATTATCGCCCCGGCCCATAATCTGGACAGCGCCCACCAAATATACACCAAATCGCCCCCAAGTCACTATACGTGCGTCACCTTGCTATGGAACACCCGGTTAACATGGTCAGACGCCACGGTCGAACTGTTGTGTTCATGTTCTCTTCTGGCTGTTCTGAGGCAAAATGTACGAGAAGGCACAGTGGGGTATGTGCGGAGCAACTCTGCTACACAATAAACAAGGTCACGTGTAAGACGTGGTCTCTCACAGCCAAGTGCCCCTACCGTTTCTGACGCACGAACTTTGGGTTATCGTTCTGGCCCATAACCTCGGTAGCACCCACTTCAAATGCGTGGGTTTGCAGGGCAATAGGCGTTGGCACCGGCGAATTTCGCAACGCCATCTACTGATCCTGGGGTATCTATTTCCCTAGACAGTTAATACTGGTTGGAAGTGCGGCGATTGCCTCAGGGTCGCTAATTGACATATGCGGAAAACCGCACAGACCCAGAGAAACGTGGGGAAGACGTTCTAAGCTACTCAATAGCCAACGCTGCTTTTATTGCTGATTATGTGGAGGACTCGGTCTTTGATTTTGAACAGGAGCATATGTTGTTGTAAATTGCTAACCGAAAGTTTTCCAGGGAAAGACATTTTCTTAACAAGTCATTGTATGCTTTTGAGGAATTTTATGAAATCCTAAAATCAATTTATAATATAATTAGTGGTCGATTTCCTCGAAGTTTGCATACACGTCCTTACAGTATGGATTTGAGAGAACATGCACATGCATGACATTTTAGAAATAATTCCCCAGCATTTACAAATTTCAGGTAAGCTGCATACAGTGAATAATCGTACCGTGGATTACCAACCGGGATTGTCGTTCCCAATGTCGTTTATTTCATTGATGAACGGTAATTCTGCCCCGATTAGGCTGCACCCCATGTATTAACGCAAGTATAGCGAGTTTCTGAGCTCTTAAGTACAAGCACTATCACCTTCACTTAGTTGGGTTCTAGCCTGTGCAAGGTCATATGAAAGTGGCGTAGGAAGCTTCAGATCACAGACGTTTTCTACAAACAAACGTATATAAGATAGAAATTCTCGACGAATTGTACCTGAATTATATTCTGCCCTCTACAAGGTATAAGGTCGATCATGTTGTCTGAGCAGCCAATGTGCGAAAGTGTTTATCCGTTATAAAAATTGTGAACTGGGAGCAGGTGTCTGTCAATCAACTGCTAATTCGAGCGCAGGTCTAATGCTTCCTTTGCGGTTAGCCAGAAAACTAAAACAGACATCCTTTTATGCCCCAATCTGCTTGGCAGCCCTTTCCTGTATGGTGCTGTATATATATATATATGTGTTCTCTTTTCCATCCATTAGCTCCATTCACATAACCCCTACTTCCGACGATCCCGTAAGACATAACGACCTATCCTCCGGAATCTGGATGAGGTGGAATATTGCGTCGTTGTCGGCCTACGATTAGACTCGTTTCGCTGTTCATGTATGAGCGTCTCCTCTTGTCGAACTGATCGATGACGCGACGGACGAGCCCATTTACTGTATGCATGTATATAGCGGCGAAAAACGATTAAGTTCCGGAAAAGTGGTCTACTTGCGTGAATAGGTACCTTTGAATTCTAGTGAAATTTAACACCAAAAACTAAAGGAAGCTAAATATAGTTCCTGCACAATAAGACGCCAAGTTCAGAAACCAAGGCATCAAAATAGACAATAGAAAACCAAGGTCGAATGACATTGGCGAACCCAATAAGAGTAAAGTGGGAATGCTGACCCAACGGCTATACATAATGATGCAGAACAGCGGTAGACAAGGAAGCCGCCAGGATGGCCAGCATAGGTATAATATGCCACATTTGCGTGTGTACCAACGGATAAATAACCTGACTGGGGTATTTAAAAGAAAATGTATGTTATCATGAAAAAAGACAGTCAGTATGCCAAAACTTAACAACACTACTTTCGTAAGAATTAGAAGGCAGTAATAAGTGATATGCAGAGTTTGGTCGTACACTGTGTCTTTTCTCGTACGTCTTTGAGTGAAGAGTTGTGAGGGAAACAGGCTTGGAAAACCAGCTTACGTTATATGTGACCGTTCGGTTGCAAGTATTTACGGCGTCGTTTGCAACTGATTCACCCGACTTCACAGTATGCATGTCAGCACTGTTCACATCGACGAGAGACGTCATACATGACGTTAACCATTGTTCGGGGGCGATATTTGCCTGCCAGAGAAATAACAATTTAATATGGGGAGGGGGTGGTTATGGCTGATTTGAATAATTCATTTGTCTCATTTCTGAAAACTTTGGCGACGGCGGTGAGATTCGACCCCACGACAGCGTAAAAAGGACTCTAGTGCAGCTCCGTCGGGAGCCGTGAGTTTAATCACAATTGGGTCATGTTACCCGCACAGTCTAACTGCAACGCTTCGAATCCATTAATTCTGACGCAGCAAACTAACTACTCAAACAGGCATAATAAAATTTACAACTGCCAATAGAACTTACAACTCCCGGTTTTCCTCGTTGCTCGGTTGGTTAGAGCGTTGGCTGTACTTAAGCCTTCCGCCTGCTGATATGAGTTCGGATTCCACTGAGGTCACCGAGTTTTTCAGAAATGAATCGAATGAAATACCCTTCTGCTGTTAAAACACATCAAGATACATCTACTTTGACCTCATCTGAAGGTGGGTTTTCGTCTGTAAGTTCTTATCTTCTACTGTCATCGGTAACTGAATGCAAGATCGCACATGTTCGAAAACTTCTGTTAGGTTCACTTCTACAAACTGAAAAATAATACATCCTGCGATGCGTGAAACCACATAATTCACTTTTTGCAAAGTTTTCGAGACTTTACCACGACTTAATTCCTCAGGCAGCGTTTGGCTGGTTTCATCAGAGAGGGTAAACAGTAGCTCGGGTGTGTCAGTTAAGGCGGGGCTCGGAAACGCGGTCCTGGTTGACCAACCACTAAACATTTACGTACTACTACTGATTTAAATAAGTATATTACTGCTAGCGGATACGGTCAATGTTAGGTGCTTCGAGGGCTGCTGAGGTTACGATTCACGATTATTCTTCCGGTTCTTCATAACAGCAGGGTTAGGTTTAGGCTCAGTTTTTAGTGTTGAGGTTACGTTTTAGAGCTACGATTTGGGGTTAGAGTTAACATTCCGTCTCCCTCGTTCCTATGTGATTTTTATGAAAACGTCTTTGATCTAATTAGTCATTGTCTTGAACCTTGACCTTACTCTTATGCACTGATATTCTGTACAAATTCATACTGCTGTGCGCCTCCATTCATTGCCTATGTTATGCAAAGACAGGCTACAGTTGAAAAGCCGTCACGAAATTTATTGGGACCTATAAATCCTGCTTTAGGTTAGTATTTAGGTCAGGGTTTAGGGTTTGGATCTAGGATTAGGGTTTAGAGTTTAGGATTAGGGCTAGGTTTTAGGGTCAGGACCTAGGATTAGAGTTTAGAGCTTGGGGTTGGGGCCAGGATTTAGGAGTGAGAGCTATGGTTTGGGATCATGGCGGGAATTTATGGCCATGGTTAGTACTTAGTGTTAAGGTTGGGTATAGGACCAGAGTAAGGGTTAGAAGTCACGGTTAGTGCTGGAGTTAGGTTTCTGTGTTTGGATTTAGGGTTAGCGTTTATGGTCGGGATTTAGATTTTAAGCTAAACCTAGTGTTTTGGGTTAAGGCGTAGGTCCTTTTGCATCCGCCATCCTACAACTTTCATCTATGGGTTCCGTCCGATGTATGAATATTTTGGCGAGGGGTTCGACTCTTCAGTAGGTCCTCCAGCATCCCCGTGTGCTTTTTGGTAGATACTCCAGTTTAGGAATCGCTGCTCATTAATTTCCCCAGAAATTAACTGCTAACTGGAGTAGCTCAATCTTTGGGCGCAAACGGAAATTTTAGCTAGTACGCGTGTTGCTGGTATGGCATACTTAACGCTAAAAACATACTAATCGCTGGCTGTGGACGGTAAATGAATATTTTGCGGTTATTTCTCGATGGCTGATGGAATTCGGCCCAAATAATCATGCATCAAATTTCCATCTGCGGCCACGAAACTTAGAGTAAAATGATCTACTTCAGGACAGTAGGCAATTTCTAAGGAAATTGAAAAGCAACAATTCTTAGTAGACCTAACTTTTAGTGGTCTTTTACAGCGAATTTTCCGTATTGAATGCTGCTTACGCTGAGATTTTAGAATCCATTAAAACAAACTAGCACATTCATTCTTCCGTGCCTCCGCCTAGCCCCACCAGTAAAACCTGTCATCACGGTTCCCGTGTCGCTCGCACCTGGACTTTTCCTGTTACCAGCAGGACCGCGCTTCTGGGCAAGAAGATTTCACAAAAAGGATCAAACTGGGAATTCTGCATTGCTAGCTCTGTCGTTTTGCGGCAGGCTGCGTATTCACTGCGGAATCATACCTTTTGCCACTGATCATCAATATTCTGATCGTCCAAAACAGAGTATAATTTAAACTCCGTCTCCATGCCTTCATCGTTAATTATGATGGAACCGCCTAAATATGAGTATTCTCTTCAGATTTACAAAGTGATATTGGCAGATATCATTCATGTAGCAGTTGTTCTTGGGTAATAAAAGCAAGAATTTCATCGCCACTGGAAACAAACGTACCGATGATTTCCGTTTCGGAGCCGATTTAACCACACGAACGTCATCCGGATACAAAACGAGCTTGTTGTTGTCTTTTCGTAGTTTTATAGTTCTTTGATGATGCCTTTAGATAAAAAAATCTTCTATCAGATGCCAGTTAAGTGTTTAAACACTAATTTATTCATCGATGAGATGGCCCACTAACCTGAAGAAGTGTCCAACTGCGATTGCCAAAGCCATTGCACTTGAAATTTGGACCGTCAGCAAAATGATCAGTTTTGACATATTGGCTTCGTGGATTAAAAATTGACCATTCAGGGGAAGCAATGGAAAAAATCAAAGCATTTTAAAATTACCCAAAATCTGCTTAGCCTATTAATGCTTTATTTGTTGGGGCTCGTTCGAAAGAGGAATTCTCACTTATTTTAACAAGCTGGGCTGAATTGTTAGCTAGGCTTGTGCAGCTGATTTCGAGATAAGCGTTCGCTTAATCAATCCCGGTTTGCTCACCAATCGGCCACAATCCACGTTTAATTAAATAATGGGTGAATCAGCTGACATTTGACTAAACTATTTTCAGTTCGACAGCGACGTAATGAGTGACACAAATCTCTACATAAACAATGACCCCTGGTACAGTGCTTGTATTTGCCATAACAACAGGCAAGAAGGAGGAAGTGGTCGAGGCCTTACTGATGTTGGTGACTCTTTTTCAAAGCGCTTTCTACTCACTTCGGTAGTTATGTCATTTTGACTATTACAAGAATTGTTAACTCTTGTTCCTGTGGTGTTAAGTATAACGGCTTCAGTGCCAACAACGGTTTATACTATTAAGCAGGTGGTACAACTAGTAGAAGGAATTGCATCTGTCCACTCATTGCTAAACTTCACAAAGTGTAATAGAAGAAGATGCGGCGTTGTCAAGGGTATCTTACGCAGCCTCATTCACAAAACGGGAAGCAAAGACACCTCTTATAAGGAAATAGAGCTAATAAGGGTTTCATGAGTTCGACTAAAAGAGGCGGTGGGCAGAATACTCCCTGAAAAAGAAATGTTGTTTTATTTACGCTATTGTCCTGTTTAAGTTAGCCAACGTTTGGTGAAAATCGAGCGCGCGACTTAAAAACACCTGAAAATGCGAAATTGGCTGAGTTGCCTAATCTTAGGCAGTTGGCAAACCGAAATCAATCCAAAAAGGACAAAAAGTCCTATGAGAGAAAAGTATGCCTATTGTAAAGAAAACAGAATCAGAACACATAAAAGGCCATATACAAAGAAGAAAGTTAATGAAAAGCAAGGATAATATCATTCAAAAGAGAGTGAATAAAAGTTATCAGTCAGCATGGTATCCGGTATGCACGTCTTTGAAGGCTGACAACGGTGGACCCCGCGAAACATGGTACTACTGGCATCTGTGTCTTAGAAATCAGTGTAGGACCCATTATGCTAATCTTTGAACTCTCATCTTAACCCTAGCCTTTGATCCTACCCTTTACACCCTGGTCCTATCTCCAACCTTAATTCTTAAAATTACCCTAAAAATCTAATCCGAACCATTACCTTAAAGAGTTACTCATAAAACTAGCCCTAACTATAAAACTCCAACCACAAACTTCAACTTAAAACAATAATCCTAATGCCCTTGCCCTGACCTTAAAACCTTAAATCTAATCCTAACATAAAATCCCTAAGCTTAAATTTATGTTCCTAAAACACTAGCCCTAACAATGGCCATCAAACCCTAACTTCAACCCTGAACTTAAGGCCCTGATCCCAAAACCCTAACGCCAATACTAACCCCAGCCTTATCCCGAGATTCATTTCC
This sequence comes from Spirometra erinaceieuropaei, assembly GCA_902702965.1. NCBI lineage: Eukaryota > Metazoa > Platyhelminthes > Cestoda > Diphyllobothriidea > Diphyllobothriidae > Spirometra > Spirometra erinaceieuropaei. The sequence continues at coordinate 616,521 of CACRXP010000335.1, read as the reverse complement.
TAACGTTAGTCCTAAAATCCTAGCTCTGAAAACCTAACACTAGCCCTAACCCTATAAACAAGCACAAACACTGAAATTAAAACCCCAGACCCAACCTTAAACCTCAAGTCGCAACACTGAAACCCAGAACTAATTTCAAACCTTCAGACCTTAGCATTAAACCTAGCTT
>CACRXP010000335.1:603675-615072 GCA_902702965.1 Spirometra erinaceieuropaei | reverse complement strand
CGCTACTTAAGTAGTATGATCTGGGCAGGCTACAAAAGGGAGTGCATTCAAAAGTCGATATCCTAATGAGTCTGAAAGGTCGCGGGACTATGCCGCATGGTATTCCGTAATTCAAATCCACCTAGGTGATTCTTCCTAATTGTAAACGTACTTTAGAATATCGGAATTTCATTACATCGGTCACTGAATCACACAACACGCGCTGATTCCCAGACACATGCCTCGAATACCGCGGATGGCGACAGGCAGCCATTGCAGCCGTTTCGCAGTCCGCAAGGGGATCCAGCAAATTTGCCGTACCACAGTTTATGGAGGGTCACTTTTAAGCCGCATCGAAATTTATAATAGGGAGGAAGGAGGGTTTCATCAGCCACCATGTCTGTCCACTTGGCCATCGTATACCAGATGCGAGTTCGCGTCAGTCCGACTGAAGACGTGTTCGCGTGCATTGGCCTCGGCGCCAAACCCGAAGTTTACGCGTGACGCATAAATGCTGGGGCCCTACCCAAACCCTAGTCAATTTTGATCACGTGCGGATATCACAAGGTGACAGTTGTCATTAGAGCCAAACTTAGTGTGATGAAAGCCTAATCCTCAGTGCCGAAGACTGGTAGCTTTCCTGGCAAATTGGCAGTCTCTCACGCTCAGCACTTCAGCATGTCATGATAATCCACAAAGTGTCGGAGTTCGTATGTCCAGCTATACGATTTGTGACACACAAACACAAAAACACGATAGTTCGACGTTCGTGTCTAACGACGTCTACCGTATGCCCCACAGCAGATGGTTGAAGCAAGGGCGGTGACTTGCGCAGGGGTTTATAGTGCTAGTAGACATGCGCTGCATCTACCACACTCTCCCCTCCATCCCCGCCTGAGTCCGGTGTCAAGACAGAGCCAAGAAGACCGAAGACGAGGGAGGACGCAGGTGGATGGCTTGGACGGATCCTCACCTTGGCGCTCCACTCCGCACCCCCAGGTCCACACAAAAATGACCAGGATTTTGACCGCCAAAAAATGGGGTGGTGGCAGTGGTCCCAACTGTGAGACGACTGCGACAACAGGGTCTGCCAACGCACACCATGAATGTCGGCATTTGTTATTGCGCAAAGATAACACCTGCCAGTGTCCAATGTTGCCCCCCGTTGGTCCAGCGCATCTAACACGCGGCCCGTTTGGGGGGCACACACACATTACGTACTTTGATTCAACACTGGTGGAAATAAACTGAATACATACAGCGATGACATCCTGTCAGTAGGCAGTAATTTCTTTTTGGTCCATTACTTCCGTTTGGCCAAATCTTTGTTTGCACCTCGACCAGTTGCGTCAAAGGCCACAAAATGACGGAGGTGAGTTCGAAAATCTCATCATAAGGCGTTTGAGAGGAATTCGCACTCCCATCGCAAATCTTCTGACTCAGACTGAAGAAGTAGAAGTCATAGTAGTCGTAAAAGGTGTCGCCTTCCCTTGAGAATCTGAAAGTAATGTTGGGCAACACCGGGACATCAACGGGTTCATCCATCAAGGGTTGGAAGAAATCCGCATCTTTCGGCAGAACTCCGCCGTTCGCCCTCAAGTTCATGTAGGTAAGTCTGATTGCCATTGCGACTGCTGATGCAGCTGAAACCATTATCTTCTGCGAAATAACAAGTACATTGTCGACTTATAAAATGTATATTGATGCATACAGTTAAACAGCAGTTTAAAATCAAATTATTTCTGTTGAAAGACTCACCGACAATCGAGCTCTACGGTATCTAAAATTCCTTGTTTCTCGATCCTCCGCTCAAGATTCCTGAGGAATTAAGTGCTTTATAACGCCTTATCTACCCGGTGCTACGGGATAACGTGAAAACCTCAACCTCAAAATGCCCCACCATTAAAACTTGAAACCGTTTTGCTTTGGCTGTAGCACCTTTCTGACGGATTTACAAAATTCCGGTGGCCAAAAGACGGTGGGGGAATCGTCAACGTCGGAAGTCCGGGGAGGATTCGTTGCACTTAGCTCAATTGGCCACAGTCGTTGACCAATGTGTCGGGCAAGTTGATACTATCAATGACCTTAAATCGATATAGCTTTAGGTAGGGAGAAAGTAGATTAAACAGAGACGGAGGCCGTTATCCACGTTGGAAATATAGGCGGAGAGTTAAATGAAATCGGAGAAGTACTGGTTTCATTTTCTGAGTTTTTAACTTTTGTCACCTATCTATTATTATCTGTTCATCGAGCCTGAGAGCGACCTATAAACTGTACGAATAAAGGCGTGGAAAATAATTCGATCATATCCGCTTTACGTAGTATTTCCTAAACTGTGTACCACAAAAATCAGTCGGAAAATAGATTAATTTTAAACATTTCTTTTACAAGCATTGATCCCAATTGGTAGCAGAGACGACAGCGTTGATTACTCAGTTCATGTCTGCACGCCTTTCATTAGCCGGAGTGCGAATAGGTTATTCCTCTTGGCTAGTTCGAGTCAGTGATGTAGGCCGTCAACTTGACTCACTCGATTTGCACTGGAACTTACAGAATCTAAAATGCCTGACGAGACATCGTACCCAGCGCCGGCGGGTAGGGCACTCATAATGATAAGACTCTGACAGGCAGCTTCGAGGACGGACGAATTTGAGAGCACCAATCTCCAAAAGCGTAGGACATCGTAGATTATAGCACTGGAGGGGTCGAGTTGAATGATGGCGATGCGGCCCTCTCTAATTGGTGCCATATGTGAGACAGCAGAGAGGAAGAAAGCGGCCATCGGTGGCCTGGTTAGCAGTAAAACGGCTATAAAAGGGAAAGATGAGGAAATCATGTTTTCCGTGCTTTAAAATGCATCAAATAAACCGTAAGTATTCCCTCGTTCCAATAACTCTCTCCCAAATAAGACTGTAGTTGATGCATTTACATTTCAATATTCTGCTACCCTGAAGTGGACAATCAGTGATTTTGCTCCGAAAACAACTTTAACAAGTGTTCAAAAGTTGGAGTAGTGCTTCTTCATGTTAAAGTCACTAGGTTGTCATTAACGGAGAATTGTCAAGAGGTATCTTTTGGCCGGAGAATTTGCGGCCTACAATTTTCGGCAGCTAAAACGTGACGGACTTGTTTGTGCCATTATTTTATTTACTTCGATACTGCTTCGGAGTCAGCGATAGTCACAGTGTATGGATTTCGTGACTGGATGGAAGGTGTTCGTAACTATAGGGTCCCATCAAGTACTCCAGAGTTACAAACGCCCTCCATCACGCCTACGTTGTTTCAATTACTCTAACCTGAATACCAGGCACTCAAGTAAGCTAGTTTAATGGAAGACTTAATGTTAATGCACATTTTAAAGCCTTCCACTGTGTTCACGCTGTCCATAAAAACCAGGAGGAAAAGCGTGGGGAGGGCGTGAGCAATCTGCCAATTTCGAAAGTGGCTGACGCCCTGACATAAAGCATTAGAGTGTGGTTGAAATGAAATTATCAGATAAAAAACTATGCACTAAAAGGCAATTAGTATCTGGAGAGAGTTTTGAAAGTAAAACTCCCCTCCCTGCTCCAAATTCTACAAAATATTGCGTATATTTTGTGGCTAAGAAAAGTACTTACTTTATATCATTTAAGTAGTAGGTTTGATTTAAACTGCTTGGTTTCAAACGGTGAGTCTAGAACTACTATTTTGAGCGTCCACCAGAATAATCGCTATTTACAAACACAGTCGAGAATTGCCCGTGGAATTTCTCGACTACCCAGTGAGGAGATAAATTTTTGAGCCGGGGCCTTAGAGCTTGGTTTGATGAGTCCTTACGGCAGTTCGCACACAGGCAAGCATGGCTTCACTGTCAACAATTATTTAGCTCATTTGATCAGAGCGATCTTTGACATTGGCCTTGAAATTCGATCCAATTCTCAGATAACTATAAAAGAGCACGTAAGCTCTAGGTCGCTTTCATTCAAAATGGAGATGCAATGGCGGCTCGAAGAACTTATCCTTCTCAGATATCTTGATCACAACTGCGCCTGCGTTCACACAGAGCAGTATGTAACCCAAAGAAATGTCTGTCCACACCTTTATCGAGTGGCAAAAAATACATGTTTTGAGCAGCATTCGTAATGTAACGTTTGTGTTGTGCAAAAGCATAGCGCAATAGAGATCACGGATAAAAAATTGGCCTCGCGGGTGTGATGTAAGGACAGCCTGTGCCCATGAAGAACCAAGAGAGTGGAAATCGCTTGGGACGTTTTGATTCGAAAGCCTTGTTCATTCAAAGTCACTTCAAGTGTATTGCTCACATGCAAACGATATTCCTTTGTGCACAATCGTAGTTCTATAAGTTGCCCAAGTTATTACAATCATTTTATTGCACAGTGATATTGGCTACTGAGTAAGTTAACTTGGCCTGACCTCAAAAGGTGGAACTTAAAGAACTCCAGAGCTGAAAACTGGGACAACCGGCCAACTGGTTACCTCGGTTCACAAGCTACAAATAGTCAAACTCTGCTGAACCCGGCGATGAGATTCTTGCCAGCAACCTCTTTAGACCGCCGACACCCATTATCACCAACATCGGCAGATCCAGCAACAACAGAATAGAGTACTTTCTTCATTGAAAAACACACTTCTCAGTCAAAAGAAGAGGAGACGTACACCGGGAGAGGTGTATTTGAGGTTTGACGTTTCGGGTAGTCGTTTCTTCTACCCATCTTCAGAGACTGAGCAATCGTGCCTCGACTACCTAAAACATCAGACCTCAAATACACCTCTCCCGGTGAACGCCTCCTCCTCTTTTGATATGTCACCCGGGAATCGCATTTTCACTACTATTGACACTTCTCAGTTTAATACATACCACCTACGAGCATAACAAACTGGTTCACATTCCTTACCGCAGTTTGTAAACGTCACGAAATATTCTTATAGAACCATGACGGCCTGTGTGGAATTATTTCAGGTACGTTCTGTTAGCACATATATTTACTAGGGATGAATTAACTAGTTATTTAATGACAATGACGACTCATCCTATCTGTGTTTAGTTCGGAAGGTACGTTTTAATTGCCTGCAAGTTGATGCATGTGTGCCACAGTAGCAGGGATGAATCAAATATTTCTCATCGAGATCTGATAGTCTTCTCCTTTTAGTATTACAGACACTACCGCGTATTCACATGTGTTAACTAAAATGTGACTGATGTAAATGTTCACTCACATATTTGCATTCTATTTAGGGACAAGACTAGTAAAGAAAACCTAATTCTGCTAGAATACATGGCGGGAATTGCGGTAAACTGCAGGCGGTGTTGTCACGATGACCTTTTGTTAATTTAGGGAACCAAACTTTACTCACCATCAACGGGTTTGGTGGAATTTTGCAGATACCAACTTGGCTGCGAACCCCAACGAAGGCTTCGAAAGGCCACAATGTTCAGGGTTTCTCTAGCCATTGACAAGGAAGAAAAAAGGATCCGAAGACGTTCTGCGAATAGCCTATTCTGCAGGCTTTCCAGACTTACTTCATAGAAGATTGCAATTCTCTGCCAACCGTAGTGTCGCAGAAGCAAATTTAAGGATGATACCAATGTGGACATCTGGATAGTCATCGAGAGGGCCACCATGTCTCCTGCCGATTTTTCCTCCGGATTCGAAATGTTTGCTTGCACAGAGGGTTGAACCAACCCATTCAGACGACAGTTATATTGAATTTGGTAGAGACCAATGAGGTCGGCAACATCGCCCTGTCTGACCCAGTCGGAAACAAAGTTGCAATCTGCAGGCAGTGCTGGTCCAATGAGTACGGTGAAACTGGATGGGTGTAGGGCAAGTTTTTCAGCTTCAATTAGAGCCTTAAGGAGAGCCTGATTACGTACGTCCTCTCGCAGACTGCAGCCTTCGACGGCCTGGGCGAACCATTCGACGTCATTCTCGGTCATTTCCTCATCAGTCCCCTGGGTGGCATAAAAAATGGCAAACTTTATCGTTTTGCGGAGATGAAAAACCCTAAACTCTTGCAAACAATTTTCAGGATCGTCAAAACTGAGCAGCTGTAGATGGTGGGCCTCAGGTGTGTAATCTGGAAAAGCGAGGAAAAGTAGGATGGTTGAACTGATCTGGATGCAGGCTAAAGGATTATGCCAAGGAGTTATCTTCATGGTTGGAGCTTGGTCAACTTTGTGGAGTACAACTAACTGGCAGAACAACAGGCTTCTCTGTTTGGTTTGGTAACTGCTGCGATAGGGACTCAAAATGCCAGAGACGTATTTGACTACAACAGCGCAATGCATCCGAGTAAATACCCCATTTTTGGAGTTGGGCGTTTCCCAAAAGTGGTAAAATCATCCAAGTAATGCATTTCGTCCCCTTAAAATACCCTTTTGCAATAGGGGGTGACGAAGTGGTCCCAGCGAAAGAAACATCTTTCAGTACTTCCCCTTACACATTTTCTTAGACTCATTAGGGGTGGGTTAAAGTGGCAAAATCCTATGTTGGCGATTCGTCCTGCGGTTGGAGGTATATTCGCCTTATATCTTTATTATGGATGTTACCGGGATAAGTGTTCGGTTCATGCAGTCGCCACGTAATTCCCAAGAGGAAGGTGATCATTCAGTAGGCGTGGACACTCATTACTATTTCTTGACTTTTCGATATGTTCTCAAAGGGGAAGATGAGGTTTTAACTGGTGGCAACATTTATTAACCTGATGCATAATCCCTAGTAATTTGGTGAGCGATAGTATGTTGATTCCTCATCGAATCTCGCGGCAAGATCCCATTTTGTAGACGTACCTGGTGGGCACTAGGGTTAGTGGCTAAGGGTTAGGGTTAAGGGTTGGGGTTAGGGGTTATGGGTTAAGGTTAGAAGTTGTGGGTTAGGATTAGGGATTAGGCTGAGACATGTCTACTGCAGGTATGGTTACAAAACGAGATCTGACCGAATGGTCAAAACCATGAATAAACTTCAAAACTACCTGCGCTTCAATCGTTGAAGCTCAAATATCTGAGGTTAAGAGGAAACCATACTCACATCACACGTACAAGCCAAAAGCCCATATACACGTTTTTCGTCGATATTCTGCTGATGCATGACACAGCTGTGAGGGGTTCGGCTCGTCAGTGGGTACCCCAGCATTCCTTGTCTGCTTTCTAGTAGTTACTCAAAATCAGAATTTATGGCTTAATTTCCACAGAAGGTAACTGTCGGCACTTAATGAATATTTTGCGGTTATCCGCTGTGACAGATGGAATTTGGCCCAAATATCCATACGTAAAAACTTAGGTCTGAGCCTATAGACCTTAAATATACTGATCTACGCCACGTTCGCAGTTAATTTCTAAGGAAACTAAAAAGCTACAATGAAATATCTTACTCGTAATCGCAGCTCAATTTTCGTACACTGGAATCCCTGTCTTAAAGTTTAATTCACCGACAGTAAACATAAACGAAATGGCGATATGGTTGGTAACAGAGGGAGAGACTTACACGCCTATTTGAGGTGACGGCAAGATGTGCTATCCTAATAACGACTTGGAAAAGACTCGGCTGTTAGATAGAAAGGCGGGGCTTAAGTTCTACCACCTATTCTCGCACGCTATAAGCGCGTGGGGGCTAAGATGGGGGTCATTAGAGGCAACCCGTGTGTTATCATTATAGCTCAGCGTTTTGAGGGTATGATCGGCAGTTTAAGGCTGCCAATAAAAGTTCCTGACGCTTATGGAGATCACAATAATTAAGAAAACTGTTTTAAATGGAATTCCAAACCTCAGGAATCTTTCCAATGTATGTGTTGGAAATAATCCGCCAATTTTTATTTACGTTTTACTTAAGGCCATAGTTTCATTCAGGTGTGTACATGTACAAGGCGGGTGTGGGATGGCGCATTTGTGGGCAGCCTGTACTTTTATGTTTGCGCTGCTCATCTTCATTCACTGCGTCCACGTCCATTTCCGGTCTTCTTGACTTTGTTTTTACTATGCGCCGAAGACGGCTGAAGCAGTTTTGCTGCCAGATTTGTAGAAAAAGCCCAAAAAACCACGAGGTTTCCGTTACTTCTATGCCAGTTTCAACGTAAATGGCTATTATGACCTCGGAGCAGATGCGTTATCTAAAAGTAAATATCATTACACCAGCTAATTAAATTTGGGATTCTAAATTTCAGTGGCTGTACATAATTATGAAATTTTAAGAGTTTCGCAATGAGATCCCTCCACACAACGTCCGTCCATGCTGTGTCCCTCGGAGTTTTATGGCAGTAAAAAGGTCGTTTTTAAAGAATACACAGTTTGGTTTTTAAATTAAAAAATACTAACACAGAAATGACTACCTTTTCCAAGAACTAACCTTGTGGCTTAAATGTTTTAATATGAATTGGAATCTAGTCCGGTTATACTAGAAATTGACAGTATCGAGAGAAAACACCAGGGAATACGAAACTTCTAGATATTCAGAGGGTTGCATGTGTATTCCAGGGTGCTATCATGGTGTTCCCGTATACTACATGACTTGAAAAAGTGCGCTTGTTCAACAAAAAAGTGCAACGTTTGACCGATCTCATGAAATGCTGGCCAAAATTCTGGAATGCGCTTCCGATTAGGAAGGACTACTTAAATGGGGTTGTTATATTAATTATTATGCAGCACAACCCTATAACATTTCGGACTCGCCAGGATGTCGACTTTGGAATGCACTTCTTTTTGGCCTCCTACAGAAACCGCACTCGGTAAACTATGACTACTTAAGTGGCATGCATTTTCCTTACTGATTTTCGATGATCTTATAAATTCAAGTGTATTTTATAGAAAACATGCACACAACTATGCTTCCTTTTGCTCATTTGGTAGGAAATCACATTGTTTTCATATGTTATGCCCGAAGAAAGTGTATAGTTTGGTTCTCAAAAAGTTTCTAAATATGAGATATTTAAGACCGAGCAATGTCTATGCATGCAACACCGCGCATGTCCGTTTACTATTGCTCCTCATGAAATGTGCAACGCAGTCCGGATCCATTGCAAAATTTCTTGAACTCTATGTGGTATCTTCTTAAAGGCATGGAGGAATATATGATTTTCCTTACGTGAAATGCATGCACCTTGCAGACAGAAATTTTTAAACGCTGATGCAATGTCAGATTAGGCTGGAAATTATTCGGGAATCTGGAAAATTTTTAAAAACCAAAATATGCAATTTCTTCGGGCATACCATATAAAGACAATGTGATTTTCTTCCAAATAAGCAAAATAATGCCTAGTTATGTGCACGTTTTATATAAAATAGATTTGAATTTATAAGACCATCGAAACTCAATAGGAGAAAGGGCATGCCACTTAAGTAGTCATTGTTTACCGAGTGCGGTTTCTGCAGGAGGCGAAAAAAAGTGCATTTCAAAGCCGACATCTTGGCAAATCCGAAATATTTTAGGGTTGTGCTGCATAATAATTAATATAACAATCCCACTTAAGTAATCCTTCCTAATCGGAAACTCATTCCAGAATTTCGGCCAACATTTCGTGAGATCGGTCACGCACTGTAAGACCCATGGTCTACGATGTGTTACAATGCGCTACAGGCATGCTTATAGGCTTATAAAGGTAGAGGATCATGTGTGTCGACAACTTGCTATCGTCGGTACGGACCGCCTATCTCTGTAATTCCCTATGACCACATCCACTTTCGTTGTGTTTGACTGCGTCTTCTCATCAAAGACCAGTGCGTGTGGAAGGGAAGAGGTTGTCGATCCAGCCTCATCATAAGCCCATTTATGCGCAAATTATGGCTGCGTTCAGCCAACTGCGAAATTTGCCAAAAATGGACAGTCGCTACTTAATACGCAAATTTACCCACTGGACTTTCGAGGTCTCTGAGTGCTCAGTCAGCATTTCCAGAAGGGTTATAAAAATTATGTGCTATACCTAATATTGCGGCGGTGAACCCTCAGACTCTCCAAGACGATGAGACGTCTATTTCCCAGCCTATGATGCTCAGACTTTTTCATGTGCACAAATGGCACAACACAATCCTTATTGGCTGTGTTATTCGGTAAGCACAAGGATGTCTTTTGATATATTATGACGGGCACAATGATTTCTCTTGGGGAAACCTAGTGGAATGCAGTTTGCTAAACATACGGAGTATAAAACGCTCACTATTATTTCAATTCTGTTGGTAATTGTGGTCTGTCTAAAGGCCAAGGTACTTGAGACCTTCAAATGTCAATAAGAGGGAGGGGGCGTTAATCCATGCCCAGAAGCGTAATAAATGTTTCCTCTGAGCATCCTCGTAGAGAATTTGGTACAATTGATGTGACCTGAAAACGCTGCTGACGAAATTCGCATTATCAAAGTACGGACCCATTCCTGAGTGGGGCTGCCACGATTAATTGAAAAGAGGTTAGTCGAACCTGCAGTAGAAATGTTTCGGCCTAATCCCTTATCTTAACCTCAATCCCTAACCTTAACGCCTAACCCCCGGCCTCCATCTCTAACCTCAAACCCTAACCCTGACCCCTAGTCGCTAACTCTAATCCCTAAAAGGTACGGCTACGAAATGGAATCTGTCCGACCATTCTAAAAGTTGAATGTTGTTGTTGTTGGCAAGTATTTACACTGAAACCTACATACCGACAGCGAAAGCTTTGTGCTCTTCCTTAACTTCTTAATCAGCCGCCAGCATGGGAATTGCTTCAACTGCGCTGACGAAAAGTCGACATATGGCAAAGAAAAGCAAACAAAAAGCGCATGTTCTCGGCATTGCGCACGAAAAATCCGCGTGTCACCTGTTTGCAGTCGGGTAAATTTTTGCCTAATTATTTTGCACAAACCACCATACGGATTAGTTAGTCTCACTTACTCATAATCAAGTCCTGCTGGCTTCAGATAACAATCTAAAATTATTGTAGGTGCCCGGAGCAGAGTGCCCGGGACAGTACAGAGCGTCTCTTCACATCAACATGCTGGAAACCTCGAATAGGTCCTAAGGGTGTTGCAATCTTTAATTAAGTCTCCATGGGGGCACTAAACAGACGCTAGGACTAAAATTTGTCTCTTTTCTGCCTTGTTGCAGTACAAATTCTACGTTATTCAGCAAATCAATGGCCATCAAAATCCTGTCCTGACACCAGCAGGAAGCCCATTAAACAATTGTAGGGGGCTGCTTCGCCATACACTTAAAACAGGTGAATAGTAAAAGCTCAGGCACAAGTTTGCTGGTTTTAGTGGCTGCGTGACGCAATTAAGTGTTTAGGTTGCGGCCGCCTCCTCACACCACTTGGGTTTCGAGTGGCATACAGACCGGAGGCAACCATCAGGCGTCAGGTAATGAAACCGAAAGACCCACCGCCATGGCGAGAAACGACGGGAGTCCTTTATCGGATTTGGTGCAGTTGCGGACAAAGCAACTACGTCGGAGAAACGGGAAGA
>CACRXP010000335.1:572831-591403 GCA_902702965.1 Spirometra erinaceieuropaei | reverse complement strand
AAATTAAGTGGAGCAGATCCGAGAAGGATTTGGAAACGTAAATCTCAGGAAGGTCTCGACGGAGGATTAAATGAAAAATACAGACCACGTAAACATCACTGAAATCAAACTCATATGTTTCCATCCCCAGATCATTGTTGTCAGACTACACCTTTCTTAATGAGTTTGTTTGCTGGAACACTCTTCTCAACTAAATGCGTCATACTGCTTAAAGCGATAAAAAAAGAAAGACTGGCATTTAAACTTTCAATATTTTATGCATGCTACTCCATCTATAACCAAGATTCTGTAGCCAACTCCCAGAGCATAACAAGTTCAGTCAAAAGAGGCAACTGATCGGTGCGTGGGGGTGGACAGCGATGGTCTCGTGGAGAACGGTATCACTGCCGGTGACGAGAGGGTGACTGCGGGATTCGTATCCGGATGCATCTCGTCAGTGGAGAAACTGACTTTGAGATAGATCATGGGAGTCATATGTAGAAAACATATGGAGGGTTTGGACGACCTGCCGTTCACTTCATTCTGAATTCGGCAGACATTTTGATGTTTTATGTGATAAAGTCCAAGTGCGGGATTAAACGGGAGCTAGTTATTTTAATGGAGGACAGCATGACAAAAGTGAGAGGTTTGTACCGTCAGAAGATTATGAAGACCCCGTACTCCAGGAAGCTCCGAAGATGCTTAAATAAGATCTAAAAGTTGGGCATTTTACGTCCAAAAGTGCTGTACAAAATCTTATATAGGAAGAGCTTTCTGGAGACGAAACAGGTAAGAAGTTAACTGAGCCTGCGAGATGCTGCGATAATACTGTCCATCAGAAACCTTTATGACATCGACCTGGAAGATGAATTGTGAGTCTGGGAGTAGGTGAGTAGGCTGTCGACTAATCCACGGCCTGCATGACCCCGTTAAACGGATTGAGGAAGCATAGTAAGATTGCCCACTGTGTTGTTGATTGGAAACAGTGCTTGTGGTCGGATGTAATTTATAAGCGTATTTCGGGAGGAATCGATGGCAGAATCTTGCTATATGGCCTAACCACCTTAGCCTGCACTCGGTATGTCTCCACTTTCGGCGTAACAGATGGACGCCGGTAGATCCAACCATACAGTTCAAGATGGACGGGACGGCGGCGCACTTGGAGCTGTTGATTATGACGCCTACATTCTGTTAAATGCTAATCAATAGGGCGAGACATTCATCGTTTTTCTAGGTTTCGGTACAGGCCACTGCGATGTTACCAGTACAAATGTGGCAAAGCGGATTCCCTGTATGGATTGGTTTGTAAACCGTTTCCGGGCGTGTGAGTGAGGACGAAGGTCGTTTACACTTGTAATAATCCGAAGATATTCAAATAAGTGATGATGGCCAACTGGGGGGGGCTTTGTGTGGTAACAGAAGTCTGATGACATGTTCGGATCAGATAGATTTTGGAGAAGATGGACCTGCAGAATAGAGTGTCAGCGAAGTTCCGAAAACTGTGGATTGGTTATCTTCACAGAATAATGTCATTTCTCAGCAGAATGCAGCCGTCACTGGTGCGCCCGCCACTAATTGTGGACTTTTAAACCATGTGCCTGTAAAAGCTCGAAGACCATCGGCCTGAATTATAATACCGAGTTACAACATACGTTTTACTTAAGCTTGACGGCAGTCGTACGCGCAGATAATGGAAAAAGAAAAGCCTGGAAGACCTCTGGCCTGGATGCATTAAACCACATCGCAAGTATGGGCAACTGTGTTGAATATGGGAAGCGTGATTGCGGCGAGACTATTCCGAGTAGCTTGGGATTATGAGTCAACATCGTTGGCGTACTTGCTTCCTATCATTAGGAGTGCTTTTATTAAGTTACATATTTCAGGCGTGTCGGCCGCGTGGGGTGGAATGTATCCGACCTCGCTTTGGTATACCTCGTCTGCTGCTGTGTTGCCATTGCCATACCTCCCGCAGGGCGGTTATGCTGTAAATTCTTCATGTTATTGCTCACGTTCACATTTCTTCTCATCGGCCACTTAGCTCGCTTGCTACATTACTACGACTGGGTACTCCAGCTATGTTTGCTTAATTTGGCGCAGAGGCTCTGTCAGGATGAATTTCTCCTTCACTTTAACCGCCCCAAGAACGAGGCGCTGCAAGACTGTCTATATGGGCTCATTGCATTGCAACCCCCACACGAAAATCTTTAGTAAAAGGCGAAAGACTTAACCTTTGCGGATTTCGATTCAACACGCTTTCCATCATCCTTCTAATTGCGAGCTGCTTCAATCTTGTTAACAGATCGCTACCCTTCACCTTCCTCCCTTTTAAAAAACAGTCCTGTTGTATTCGATCGCAGGGGGGACTCCCATACCGCGTTCCATGCGGCTACCGCGTGAGTTGGCTAGGCGCGTAGGCGTTGGGTGCACTTAATCGGTGCCGGTCTGCCCCGTCAGTGCACCTGTCTTTTCTACACACTTCAGGGGCTGCACTAGCCATTCATGGCTAAGCCGTACAGACGTTAAACCCGGTTGCTAGTAAGGAATTCACTATTTCAGTGCGGAGTATGAAAGAATTACAAACTGTTTCTGTTGTACCAGATTTCAATGGCCAAAATTTCAATTGTGTGGCCGTTCAGTTGTTCTCCCTGGCTGTTATTCCACTGGCTGCTATTATTGAACAATTTAGTAATATACAACGACCAAGTACGGCGGCGTCCGTCACTCTTCCTTTGGACAGGTCCTGTCCGAATGACCGCGCAGCCGAAATATTAAGTGAAGGAGCTAACCCAAATGTAACCACATCTTCCGTCAGCCGGAAATTGAAATTCTTGTACACCAACGTGCAGAGTTTGCTATCAAAGTTCGACGAGCTGAAGATCCACCTCTGCGACCTATGCCCTGACGTAATCTCTCTAACAGAAACCTGGTTGACCCAACACGTGAACGACCGTGAGCTGGCCTTGCCTGGCTACCAGATGTTTAGAAGGGATAGGGAAGGGCGTCAGGGAGGAGGCGTACTCACGTATGTAAAAAATGGGCTAAATGTATCAGACAAGACCGATAACTTTTCGTGCAGTTCCGAGGCAATCTGGTTGTCTATTAAAGTGCCGAGCGCGCCTAGCCTCGATGTCCTGACAGTTTATCGACCGCCGAGACGGGACAACATGGCCGACACTCGCCTGCTGGAGGAGCTCGAAAAGTTCGCTACGCGGCCAGATACCCTAGTCATGGGCGACTTTAACGCGCCCCATATTGACTGGAGCTCAACCCGTGCAAATAGCTCAGAACAGACCTTCGATAGGAGTTTACTGAACACGGCACTGAAGCTATTTCTCACTCAACACGTCATGTTACCAACTAGAGTACGCGAAGGCCAACAAGCCAACTGCCTTTATCTTGTCCTTACGAAGTCACAGGACAGCATTGATGAGGTGTCATGCTTACCCCCCTTAGGTAAAAGTGACCACGTCGTTCTTCTATGGGATTACTAGCTTTTTCCATGCTCAAGCAACCCGAGACAGTTAGAAGAAACCTTTGGCGCGGGGATTTCGACCAAATGAGGGCTGAAATTTCACGCATTGAGTGGGAGTTCATATTTGTTGGGAGCATACTCGAAGACTGGCAACGGTTCCGAGAAATTCTGCACGAGCTGATCGTAAACCACTGTCCGCTTTCACGGAAGAGGTTAACTAACAAACCTCGATGGCTTACGCAAGCCTTGAAGAATGAAGTGAATAAAAAACGATGGCTGTGGAAAAAATCGCTTTCTGACAGGAGCCCCATATATAGATGCGCGTAAAAAATTCAAAGAAATCGAGTCAAGGGTCTCATCCTCAAAACCAGAAAGGAATTCGAACGGGATCTGCTTAACCGTGCCGCGGAGAACCCTAAATTACTCTACGGTAACATTAGGCAGTGCTCGCGGAACAAGGACCCAATACCCCTGCTAAGGACTGCTGAAGGCGAACATCTCACTGACGACAGGGCGAAAGCTGATCACCTTTCAGAATTTCTTCGGTCTGTTTTTAGTATCGAAACAGGATTCAACCCTTCGGCCCCTCAATCCTTCGAAGACACCCCAATTATAGAGACCGTCCAGTTCACTGAGGGTATGGTTCTGACGGAGTTGCTGAGGCTAAAAGAATCCAAATCACCAGGTCCCGATGAGATTCCGGCGAAGATTTTGAAGGAACTCGCCGGTGAGTTGTCTAAGCCACTCCTCATGCTTTTCCATACATCCTTCGAGACCGGATATCTGCCACCCGACTGGAAGTCGGCGTGGATTACGCCGCTGTACAAGGGTGGAAGTCGGGTCTCTGCGAACAATTACAGACCGGCCAGCCTCACCTCCATTTGCTGTAAGATTACGGAGAAGATAATAAAGCAACAACTAATGCAGTTCCTTGAACAAACCCATTTGCTTTTCGATTCTCAGCATGGATTCCGAAAAGGCAGATCCTGTGTGACAAACCTGCTCTACTGCCTGGAACACTGGACTAGGGCTGTTGATAGAGGAGATATGGTGCATGCCATCTATATCGACTTTAAAAAGGCCTTCGATTGTGTGCCTCACCACCGCCTTCTATATAAACTTAGCCGTGCAGGAGTGCGAGGTAAGGTTCTGATGTGGATTCGTAGCTTTTTAATCGGCCGCTCGCAAGCCGTCCACGTCGGTGACCAACAATCTGCCGAAGTTGCCGTTAAGAGTGGTGTTCCCCAAGGCTCTGTTCTTGGCCCTACACTGTTCCTCGTATACGTCAATGACTGCGCAAACGAACTGAATTGCGATGTCGCAATGTTTGCCGATTACATAAAGACCTGGAGTACCATACGAAGCGAAGTTGACGAGGCGCGACTGCAGACAAATCTGGACCACTTCGAGCAATGGTCGAAAGACTGGCTTCTACCGTTTAACGCAAACAAAGTGTACTTTCCTACGCGTCGGCAGAACCAGTTCCCCTAACCACACGGTCTACCGTCTGACTGGCAAACCACTGCAAGAAGTCGACGCCCAGAAGGACTTGGGTGTATGGATCACAACCTCGCTTAAGCCTTCGCTGCAATGTTCAAAGGTGGCCAAGTCGGCGATGTCCATGCTATACCTTGTCAAACGGGCGTTCTCCTCCTTTGATGAAGACTGCTTCGCCAAGGTCTTTCAAACTTTTGTGCGACCGCATCTGGAGTTTGCTATTCAAGCATGGCGACCCTGGACCGCTAAAGACTTGGGCATACTCAAAAAAGTTCAAGGGCGAGCAACGAAACTTGTATCTGGGCAGTGGTCACATTTAAGTAATATATGTTTATGTAATTTATTAAACTTGGGGCACGTCGCACACCGCAGTTCGCATTCACCACGATGCCTGTAGACCAAGCAAATTTCGTTCTTTTCCCGTATCCTAAGTGTGTCTCAACTGTCCGCTGTATTTTATCAACAAAGCAAGTTAATGTGACCCTAAATTCTGTTAACGCATGACATTCTGTGTTTATCTGTACAGTTTTTGCTATTCCCCGCGCATTTCTTTCATGTTACTTCCTTTCCATTTCCTACATATATATCCTCTGCATGTAACCAATAGGGATTTCAAAGGTACACATCTACTTTCCCTGAAATATACTGATACTGATACTGAACTATGTGTACAAAATCATTAACATCTCACTGCTTACCTTTCTGGTCAGCTGCTAAATATCTCGGTTTCCGGGTGCTCTTCTGAGACTGGATAGGCCTGAGCCACATGGGATCTTCGATAAAGTCAGGCGACTATCCTTAAAAACCGAACCAGTTCTCAGTGCCCTTTTGGTACCACATTTGTTACATTATATTAATATTTTAGTGTACCTGAAGGCAAACCCGTCTGTGTGCTGACGCAATATCCGCAACGGCATCGGTTTACGACAGCGTCATCTGACTTCCGTCGTCAGGACTCGTTTAGCTTGTAAATATTGCACTAAATATGCAAGATAGATGGGAAAGAGCAGCCGAAATTGTCACCCTGGAATGGAATTCTCGGGCAGCTAGGTGAGTTTGGCTTCCGAAAAAAGAAAATATATCGATGAATGTGGTATTTCCTCAATCATGAAGGCAATATTACTGGCAGTCAGTGGTGAGTTTGAATTCAGGAAGTTTATCACCGTAACGATCTGTGAAAATTGACGTCGTAATCTCATTTCCAGAAAGAGAGTACAGTAGCCGTAGTTGGCTGTGAGGATGGGATTACAGGCCTGTGCGATAAAACGCCATACAACCTTGGTGTCGAGTGAATGAAAGGTCAGCCAACAATTGGTCTATATGAAAATACAGTGATCAATTTCTTTGCAGTTATTCCGAAAATGCCGTACCTTTTTCGCATCGATGTTCCACTACTAGATTTACGCATTCTGCACACCAAAACTGTATGCAACTTTTTGTAAGTTACCTGTTTTCCCTCACACCAGTACCATTTTGAAGGGAGTTTTCAGGGCTTCTGTCGTTAACTCCAAACATATTGACACTTACCGACTGTGTCCGTTAAATATAATAATTTAGTTTGAATGTAAGAGTGGTTTTTAACATCCGCCATCCGCTCCTCCTTCTTTGCAGTATCTTATATTTTGAGTTTTTGACAGCTACCGGTCGAGACTTCTGAGACTTTCTTAAACACCCTTAGGAATAATATAAATGATCCCGAATATGGTACTGGTCATTTACATAAATAAATTTCCTGAAAGCATCAATAAAACTGGTTTTATTCACGTGCGCTGGATAATTATCAAAGAATTTAGCCACGAAGACCTCTAAAACGGGTGGGCAATATGATTCATGAAACCCAGCACAGTCGTCATATACAGAAACGTCTCGCTAAAATGATAATATTTTCGGGTTTGCTAGTTCATTACTGCAAGTTTACTTGTTTTAAGGACCTGAGTTGTAAAGCACGTCATTAAGAAATACTGACGATGGTTTCTCCTATCTTTACCGTGTTTAATTATGGGTGGTCGGTTTCAAGTACATAACTTTCAGTCCTTCCCGCACGATGCGCACTAAATGGCGTCAAAATTTGCAAGAATCCTGAAAATTTAATGGCCGTTTATCCGATCTGTGTCTTGCGTATTTTAGACATACGTTGTAAGTTGTTACGTTTATATTTCATTAATATATTTAACTCAGATACAAATAGCGTCAACCTTTAACCTTCTGCCAAAATATCCCACATGTGACGACCCAAACACAAATAATCATGCTTCTTCCTTAATTACGAAGTCCAACAGCAAGAGCACATTTCTATCCCTCTTCTTGAAGAATGTGAGGATTATTGTAACATTGCTTGGGCCATTAATTAACATAGGCGAAGCGTTCAGTTTACTGTGTGAAAGAGAGCAGTTCCGTTCAAGGAAAAAGAAAGTTTCCTAGTTTGAGCATACTTTTGTAACCCTGCTAGCCCCTTTGCCCCGTTGCGAAACTCCCAGTTTTACCCACTTGATTATCCTGTCAGAATGAGGTCCAGGCATCACTATTATGCCTGGCTTCCTCCACTCTTCCAAATGTCTCCTGTCTGCTACGGTCTGCGAACAGTTTGAAGGTAGTCATACAGGGGATTTACTCTACTGAATGCACAACGTCGTGAACCAATCGTTTCCTAGACCAACCTCTGACAGACAGTAAAAGCGCTTAATGACTCTGGTTAATAATTGAATAAGAGTTGAGCATCGGAACACTCTGCTTTTGTTCGGAGCTTTCAGACTCGCAGAGGAATCCATCGTCAGAGGTAGTAGCAGCGACAGAACAAGCAAAAATTTTAAGGCATGTAGGCCAATCATAAACCGACGGCACAAGACTGGAGGTGATTACGCAGGACTCAGTACGCCGTCGCTAGATCGATAAATCGATTGACCGAGTTCTCACCTGAGGCACAGGGTTCAATAAATTCTCGGCCTGTTTTGTTTCCTTCGTGGGCAACTATTTTGGTGGCTGCGAAGTTAAACTCGTGAATCATTTCGTAGGTGTGGGCGGCCACTTGCGATAATGCGTCGCCTCGTCGCACAGCCAGCTTATGTTCGTGTATGCGCGATCCGAGCGTGTGTCCTGTCCGTCCTGTGTAGTTACACGGACAATTTTGACACAGAATGCGATACACAACTCCAGATTGCTCATCAGGCATTAACTGATCTTTGATTTTCATGACCCTATTGCGCATGGTGGCTTTGGGACGGTGGGTAATTCCAACACCTAGCTCCGCAGCAATGTGCTCGGCCGCTTCTCAAATGCGCTTGATGTATGGCAGAGAATGCCATATCGTCGGTGGCATTGATGTTCGACTTCTCTGGTGGCGACCACTTAGGCAGCGACTTATAAATGCCCTCGGATAGCTATTTTGCACAAACTGCTCGCGGAGATAACGGGCCTGACGTGCTCTGTTCTACGGTTTGCTGCAATGAGTTTGGATTCGTTTGAAGAGCTGAGGACAATAAACAAAGTGTGCCAGTGCTCGAATCTCCTTCTACACTTATCCATACACCTGGAAATCAAAACTTCGCCTTCACTCTAGTTAATCTCTCTCGCCGCTTCCTTCCGCAATGTAGAGATAGATGTTTTCCGAGCGCAGACCTTCCTTGAGATTTGGGTAGCTCCGTAAACACTCATTCGAGATAGTCGCTGCTTTGAACAAGCTGACGTCGACTCTGACTCGCTAACCTTATCCGCCCTGCTGTCAACGTACGGCTGCCGTCGAAGCGGCAGTGCCGCAATATCTCGCAGGTCCCCCTAAATCCTCAAGTCTTTCTCCAGGCAGTTCTCATCTGTAAAGATTTTATAAAGAGTTTTATGACGCGGATTTCTGGAATTTTAGCTTACGGTTCAACACTTATAGTGCTTTCTTAAGGGTAGGGACATCATAATCTTCACTGTGCTTTCCCCTTCAGTTCTATACCAACAGTAATAATGGGAAATCCATTTTCCGTGCCACAGCACCTAAGACATCCGCAATGTCGACAGAATGAAGTAGCCTGACGTTGTCCAAGCTCATCAGATTTATACTGCACTGATTCCCAGGATCGACCCCAAAGTAGTGGCTGTCGACAGAAGCCGTGTCAGATTTCTCGGGGACGAGATAGCTCCACTCCATGACCCCAGGGTTGCCGTCTTACCATTGGCGATACCATAATTCTCTCTGACATCTTCACTATCCATTCAGTTATATTGACAGCCCTTCGTTATTTATACGAATTGTGCTACACAGAAAGTGTAACCACAGACAATTTATTTATAGACGGAGTTGCATTCACAAAGACGTCAGAATTTACACTTGAATCTCTGATTTGCTCATCAATCTAAGCAAATTTACGCATTCCTATGAGGACAAAGTTTTAAACCAGCAAGCTGTATGACAGTGGTACAGTCTGATGACGATGCTTTTGGGGAGGAAATAGAGAGGTTTAGGGTGAAGGATGTTTACGTTGTCCGCATCTTTGATTTGATCCGCCTTCGAGACCATCCTGCATTTTAAGCTTCCGGTCACTTTTCCGTTTTCTTTCTCTCGATTTAAGACTTTTCATGTGTCGCGAGTTTTTCGGCGGTTTTGAGCCCGACTGGAAGAAGCACGTGTAATCCAGACCAACCTGTTCTTCCGGGCAGGATAAAGATCGATGTGGAACATCCGGATGCCTGTTCTCCTCCTCCATCTTATTCGCGGCGCGTTCATCCACCGACAGAGGCATATTCCGCAGCAGATCCAAAATATACTGGTGCCTTCAATTAGAAAAACTTTATGTAAATGTAACCATTAAACAAACATGCCGAGGTCGAAGGAGAGAAAATACCTGTTCTGAAAAGGCAAAACGGTCTGCTTCTCATTGCCCAATTTGTGAGCATCAGATCAGTACGAAACTATGAAATTCCGAGAAACTTAGCTACATCCTAGGGTGACAGCCTACCATATGTCCGACTAATTAGGTTTGTCTGTGTTGTGCACCGCTATTACCCCTTCAGTTTTCAGAAAAGTGTCTCCGCGACGCTTGTGACTTCCAACATTCAGTTCAGCTTGTGGGTAAGCTCGGTTGAAATTGCTGCGTAAACAGAGCCGATAGAGATGTTTGTGAAGTGACTCTCGGACACATTCTTGATGTACGGCAGGGAATGCCAAATTGTTGGTGTGTCCAAGGCTACAGAACTCATTGTGTCAGAGCTAGGCGTGGGCATCGCCAATCATCCGGCGGCTATCATGCGTAGCAGGATCATGAAAATAAGGGATCGGCTGGACGCAGGTGAACAGTTGGGCGTAGTCTATCAAATCTTGTGTCATAACTAGCTTTACCACTACATAGGCCAAACAGGACGACGTCTCAGCTCACGGATACTTAAGCACAAACGGGCCGTTCGAAGAGGCGACCCAGTATCTCAAGTCGTCACTCACACGATTGAGGAAGGCCATGAGTTCGACTTCGCAAACACGCGGATATTGGCGCGAGTCGGCAACAAGACGGGGCGAGAACTGTTGGAGGCGTGGGTGTCGGACACCAACTTTATCATTGATTTGCCTCTCCGCCCACGCAGCCAGGTGGCGCAGTCTACATCGTCGCAAAGTACAAATGCCGTCACCACGTCGGGGGCCCATTGTGGACCTGGCGGCACAAACCAGACCTATCCACGGACGTAGTTCCTCCCCCGCACGGAACAACGATATAAATGTTCACACGTTGCTGCACTCTAGCAGACCCTGATGATGAACTCCAGTTCGAGTCCAAATGCTAAGGCCAATAAATCTACTGTCCCAGTGATTGTGTCCTCGTCTTCTTTTAAAGAAGTCATTCCATGCGTGTTTAATGCCTATATTTAGTGAATTCTGTGCAAATGCCGTGCGTCCAACAGGATTGGGATGATTGCCCTTTTCACTACCCGAATATCGGACGGTTAGCTGGACCAAACAATTCCGATCGATCACTGATAATTTCGTTCTTCTGGAAAATAGAAAGGCGAAATCGTATACGCCCGCAATCCTCTGGAATGGCAGTCGCAGTTATGCCACCTCCTAGATACACCGATCGTTATTTACAGGGTTTAGGGGTTCCCTGTCCTACGGTCAGGAATAACCCGGTCGGTAAGGCACATGCGACGTTGCTCACTGGGATTGGCTATACATAAAAATCAACTGGAAGTTCGTCCGTTACAGCATTTTGGCATTCTCTACCTCAGGAATTAGCGTGTTTAGTCAGTGTACCAGTAAGAATGAAAATGTTGGTGTCGCAGAGCCGATTTACGTATAATGGCCTTCTTCATTCTGACGATTCAGACTATCCGTACATTGTTACTCGGAGATCAATGCTCCATCGACTGGACGCAGACATCACTCTACGCTATGAACTGGGATAAGTATCATTTCCAGTCGGTCTGAAACGGCAAGCCACTTCTGCAGGACGAATAGAAGTATGTGAGGTCGATCCAGCCCAGATCCAGCTCTCTGTTTCTCAGCAGGAACAGACAGATAGGCTAAAAGCTATGGCTTGTATGAATGTTCACTTGCGGGACGCCCTTGTTCTATTTAGGACTGAGAGCCGGACTACAATGTCTCCCTCTCTCATTGTGACCTTTATGAAACTAGTGTATACGACACCCGAGACTCCACAGTGAAGTACCGCGTGCGCAAGTGGCGAGGGAACATCTGTTACGTTGCTCGCACACGCAGATTGTTTCTGACTGTTAGGCACTGTGTCGAAGTCCTCTTTTTGTCTTCGGGAACTTGTCTACTTACCAGAATGTGAAAGGCTTGCGTGGTAGATGTATCGTAGATCCGCTTTGCAACAAACGAAATCATGTCCAAGCTGGCGCTGCGCGCTTCCAGTGGGGCAGTACCGGAACTCGTCCATTTCATTGTTCCGGAACATAATTTACCCGTTGGCTTTTTTTCATATGGGTTTCTAACGAGCCACTTCGAATTGTACAGCATAAGTTTTGGCTTGTACATGTTTGGAAGAAGGCTATTAATGCCCATCACCAAGTTATTTTTCTCCACAGTTCGTGCTTTCTTCAGTAATTTACTACTGCTCTTTCAACAACAGTTCGGTTGGAGAGTTGAATAGAAAACAATATCAAATGTAACAAAACCTACCCATCACTTTCAAGGGGCCTTTTCATTGGTTTCTTGAAACCTCTTTTGCCCACTAGCCAATACGTGTCCACGTCGCCTCGACCCTTCAGAGTCACCTTGCCACGGTATTCTAGTTTGTATCCTTTGAGTTCGTCCAGTATTGTCTTTGTTGAAGGGCTGACATGTATTTTCAGTGCTTTGAATGGCATATAAAAAGATGGCGCGTGTAAAATGACCTGAATGCTCCAAATTCTGAAGGCTAAGTGTCCTGTTAACAAAAATAATCATGTTGCGACAATCCCGATGATGAAGTACGTTGACAGCAGCGTGGGTCTCTCTGAATAAGACAATGCCTGTCTTTCTGTGTGAGAACATATTCAGACTCGTTTTTAACGTCCTTTCTTGCGTGAATGGGGATGGTATTCTGGCGTACCTTATGCTTTCGAGTAGAAAATACCAAGATGACGTGATTCTCTATCAAACGACTTAAATTAAGCATATTCTTGTTTGCAGTTTCTATAAATTATCTTTGAATCTGCAAGTCCACAGAAAATCAGTTTGAAAAATGTGTGCTACTTAAGTCGACTTTTTGACGAGTACGGTTGCCACAAGATATCGAAAAGCAATGCATTCAAAGTCTGGCATCCTGCCGAGTCCGAAAGATTATAGCATTATGCCGCAAGATATTCAGTATTATAATCGCGTCTAAGTAATCCTTCCTAATCGAAAGCGCATTTCAGAATCTCAGCCAGAATTTCATAAGATCGGTCACTCACTGTACTTTCACAGGCTTTCTACGTCATTTGCAAAAACACATCAGTAGCTCAGGAGTTTCTCACAGCACTGAGGTGTACTGCAATGTTATTTTTTTAATCGCTTTATGCATTTTCTGAAAAGCGTTTCAACATTTCCGGACTTTGTCATAGTACTGAGGGTTTAAAAGATTCTGGTTGTAATGTTGGCAATGAATTTGGAGCAACGAGAATGAAGCCAAAAATAAGACAAACGCAGTGGGGTAGAGTAAAATAATGTTGAGTGAAGGATGGCAATTGCAGTAGGCGTGCTAACTCATGAAACGCTTAGCAAAATTCTTAAATTCCTTTCCTACTCGAAAAGATTGCTTAAGAAGTGTTGTAGTATTAATCACCTTGCAGCAAAATCGTAAGATATTTCAGGTATTTCCGGATGCCGGCTTCCGAGAAAACTTCCTTCTGGCCGCCTGCAAAAACCACACTAATAAATGACCACTTAAGTAGAATGATTTTTTTAAATCGACTTTTGATGCCCTTATTAATTCAAATATACTTCGAAGAAAAAGGGGCATAAAATATTTATTCCTCATATTTGTGCTGTAGAAAATTACGTCTTCTTCCAATTTTATTCTTGAAAGAAGTGTATAATTCGACTTTAAAGGACTTTTCCGATTCCCGGGAGATTCTGAACCCGGCCTGTCGTTACACATGAATTAAGGTTTTAAAACAAGAAGCTGTCTATTCTAAGTTTATGACAAATTATATATTTCTATACGTTACTCAAAGAATATCTGATGGGATTCGAAGATTCCCCAGTTTATTTGAGCCATATTGTAAACTTTAAAAGGAACGTTCGTACACGCGGAGACGCGATGTTTTATGACAGGGCATTTTAATAGTCTTAACAAATTTCACAAATAGAAACTTTTCAAAACCGAATTGTACCTTTCCTTCGAGTATAAAATTGGAAGAAGACGTTATTTTCTACCAAAGGAATAGAGGGAAGAATATTGTATGCGCGTTTTATTTGAAATATGTTTGAATTTCTAAAAGCATCGGAAATCAATGAGAAAAATTCATTCACTTTAAGTGGTCATTTTTTCAGAATATGATTTTTTAGGCGACCGGAATCCAGAAGTACCTGAAATATCTTATAATTATGCTGAATGGTGAGTAATACTATAATCCTACTTGAGTATATTTTTGTGTCGGGAGCGCATTGCAAAACTTTGTTTAACATTTCATGGGTTAGCAAATTTACTGTAATTTATATTTATAAAAATGTATAGTTCTGACCACGATATAATTAATTAATTTAATTTAGACTTTGCGTTTAAAAACCCGTTACCGATCTTGCTTTTACGGAAACCGTGAAGTCATTTTCTGGCAATCGGCTACCCTACAAGATGAAGCAGAATTCCACAGACCATAATTTTCTGATATTGTGAGTCGTTAAATACTTCAAAACTGGCCGATGATTTCAACCGCAGTTATAATATGAAATTCAATAACTACGGTTAAGCTAGATTCCATACTCAACTAATTTGCGCACATCTTTCTGCTTCAAGGCCCATGCAAGCAGCCAGTCAACTGGATCTGAGTGAAAAATCGTTTTCTCCGTTGGTCATTACATCATTTTTAATGGATAAACCTGCATGATAGGAGTTATCGTTAATTTAACATTGCAAAGAAATAAAAAAAATGGGGTTAATTTTTTGCATGGTACAAGATAGGAACGATTCGAGCTCCAATTGAAGCATGTAGACGCTGCCACATTTCTTCCTAGCTGTCCGTATTCTGTCAGTCGTATTTCTGAGTGACATCAAAAATGGAATTGCGAGTTAATATCTCACACTTTCTAAGACCCAGATGCCTCCTATAAAGCATTTACAGATGGGTAAGTTAGCAATAGAAAATTAAAACGCCCATTTGCCTTAGGATAGTATTTTTACTCCGTGTACATAGCGACGACATACGAAAAGTAGCCATAGAAAGGTGCACTTCCAACTTCCATCTGACATTTTTTTAAAAAGTCTTTTGCGAAGATGCTCACCTTCTCCAGACGACTCAATCCGGGATGCAGTATTAATTGTGTCACCGAACAGACAATACCTCGGCATGGTCAGGCCGATCACTCCAGCAACACAGGCGCCTACGGAGAATAGGGCGAAAGTAATAACCATATTTTCAAATGTAAAACGAAGTTCTGCTTCTGCGCAACATAAATGAACTGCTGAAAGTGGTTTACCTTGTTCGTAGATTAGTTCACAGCCTTTTGAGCTTCCACGATAGGATTAAACAACCATAGGTAGATGCCAAAGACTGGCTTAAAATGTTTATGCACATATAAAGCAAAGTTAGATCGTCTGAGCGAAAAAAAAGACTCAGTTCGGGCTGTCGCATGTAGAGTTAAAGAGGGAAAGGGTTTTTCAGGAGAGTTTAAACACTTTAATTACGTCCAGTACCTTGGAGAAAAATCACATTTTTACATCCCTCTGTTTCACCGTCCTAAACTAAGGACTCAGGTTTCAGATAGGATTTTGCGGGAGCCTGAAGACCTGGTGTTGTTCGTCGGCTTCTGTGTTCAATAGAATACTGGCGAAATAGTCTAGGATAGGGTCTGACCTAATTTGGATATGCAGGCTAATTTTTTTGTTTCTTTTCAGTTAAATCCGTTTAGGTGTTAAAGCCTTTTGCATGTCACTTTACATATATCTTTTTTAGAATTTATTGAGTACAGATTTACAAGTTGAAGTCTGTGCGGGAGACCAAACGCTTGATTTTCGCGAGCCTTTGATTAAACGAATTAAACCGAATGGCGGCTATGGCAGAAAAATGAAGTTACGGAGTCAGCATAATACATCAAAATTCGCAACGGGTTCATCGTTCGCGTGAGATATATAGTGCTTATTAAGAGATTGTGCTTTTAGATTGGCGTATCAGAAATACGACTTCCTGCTTTTTCTTACAGCTTGTCTTGTAAAACCGATCGATGAATGTGAAGGGAGTCATGGTTATACTTATGAAATACACAAAATAATTCGGCTTCTGAAAATCAGCATGCGCAGGGCGTGCAAAAACAAAGGCGATTGATTGACACACCGTTCAGCGTCCAGGACCTTCACACCAAAGCGTTGCAACAAATGACATCTGAATACTAACAATTTCCAAAATTGTTTTGGGTACATCTAGGCCTATGTCTACCTGTGGTTCGATTTCGTGGTTTCGCAAAGAATACTAGAGCACCAAGCGCAGTGCCAGTTACCCGAGTGTATTCCAATGCGGAGCAAAATGGGAATCTGTGGCATGTGTGGAATGACAAATGATCCAACCACACTTAGTAGCTCCAGAGCCACTGTGGCGATTTCACCAGCGTGCCGCCTGCCGTTTCTGATAGGTAACCCCGAGGCCACCATGTACGCATCACCTATGGTTTCAACCTGAAATGAAAAAACAGTGCTGAAACAGCAAGTCCCAGACGAGAAAGACAAGGTCATATTATGGAACCATCTCTTAAAAATACTTTCTATTAGCCGGTCTATTTCTCCCTTTCTATATATTTTCTAAGGACTTCTATAGTGATCCACTACCCTCAGTGTAGGATCTTTTGAGAGGGCTTTTGGAATTCTCGGAGTGCAACAAACAGCAAACATATTTCTAATTTCAGCGAATATTCCCATGTTACAATTGAAAGGTCACTTTGGCAAACGTGTTTTCGGTAACTCTTCATCAGGCCAAAACGGTTACGTAGAAGTTTAAATTATGTAAAGTTACAGAGCTTATAAGTGATTCAGGAACTATTAACACCCATCATCCCCACGCACTCGCATGACGGGGCGTGCTATGGCTTGGTCAGTCATTGGGTCAAGGGGACGAGGTAGAGGGGGGACATAGGCTGTGAGTAATGTTTGTACGTCGGGTGCGTTGTGCACACACCACTGCCATCAGGAGGTTGGGTCGGCGTTGGCCACGGAAGACAGAGCGCCTGTGTCAGAGTCTTCTGACAGCATAGCACTGGATTGGCTAGCCGTACAGTCACAGCTTAGACTGTAGCTACCACCTGTTGGCGTAGGTCTCTGGGGAAGCATGCTCGTGTCCGGTAGACAACCTGAAGGTCTTCTTTGGCATCGACTCGGTGATTCGTATCGACAAGATGTGCGAGGATAGAACTCGAGATCGATTTCTTTTCACCTCTGCCTAGCCAGACCGGTATGTGTTCACGTACTCCCTTTTCCAGGCGCCTCGTTGTACGGCCAATGTATCCCGCTCCACAGGAGAAAGTGAATGAGTAAATATACATCGATGTGGCCTGCAACGGGAGTCGGTCTTAGCCTCCCAAGCGTAGGAGGGGAGAGTTTGTGAAACATACATGTAAGTTCGACGCGGGGAAAGCGCTAGTGGTCGTTGTCTTCAGACGTCTTCTTACTAGGTCACTTGTTGCGTCCCCTTGAAAGGCAGTCTTATAAATAAGTCCTTCTTTTCTGCAGTCGCCATGGTGGGCTTTGCAGTGCGCTCCCCTATATTTCGGAGGATAAATCTTTCTGGGTATCCGTTTTCGTGGAATATATCCCGCAACCGCTGAAGTTCTGCCTCAACAGTCTCAGGAGAGCAGATATGTCGCACTCTAGCTGCCAATCCATGCGTTTAATATTAAGGGGAACAACACTGTGAAAATTAATGTATTGTCCGGTCCAGGTTTTCTTTCGGAATACCCTACGTTGTATAGACCCATTCTCTTGTCGGTGCAGAAGAATATCGAGGAACGCGATTTCATTGTCTGCCTCAAACTCTGCAGAGAACGTTGGCGAGGGGTGTGCATTGTTGAATTTTTGAACCAGGACGTCTGTGTCGATGGTAACATTTAATTGCAAGAAGGAAGGGAACTAATACAGACGTCTGATCTCTATGCCGGTACCTTGTAGACGTCAAATTTCGCAATTGTTGAGTCGAAGTTGGAATAGAGCGCATTGAGTAGACCAACAATTTGCAGAGGTGTAGACCAGGCTGAAATTGCTGTGAAGCCAACGATGTCACTGAAGTAGATGGTGACCTCGTCGAAGGCTTCTGGGGCCACGGTGTTGCCAGCTATCAGCGCCTGTGCAACAGATCTGTGGCAATGCAAATAAGGTCTGTTTTAAATATTTGCAAAAGGAAAAACGAGCCTATTGAGACGCAAAACGGCCAGCAAATAATTTTCGACAATTGGAGTGACCACAGAATGACGATAATAGAGTGATCTTGACATCATCCACAAATTACAGCACATTTTGCGGCATGCCCTATCAATTCCACCTCGATTTATGTGAGTTTACAAAAGGAAGAAACGGGGATAATGAGAACCCATTCGCCGTCAGCTAATATTCGGCCTTAAAATGAAAGTAATACGGGGACCTTGATTACACTCACACATTAGGATACACTTCTCTGCCTTGCTATCGATGCTACTGTGCCATCGGTGAATTTAGTAGTTTCTGATGTTCAGCATTATTTTTAGTTTTGTGTGACAAATAGTGATCCTGTACTGCTTTATCATTTGGCAAGCAGTAGGTCTTTCAAAATTAACATACTCAGACGACTTCTCTTAAATTTCAACGAAGGGCCGTTGAGTAATGTGAGTTTGTTTGGTATTTTGTAAAGTGATATACACTCTTGGGGATTTTCGACGCCTGCAAGGTATGGTAGGAGCCGTACAATAACTTATATTGTATTACTTAAATTACTATCTCTGTAACAATTTTCTCTTGGTTAATCGGTTGAAACAGTTTATAGTTAGTTTCACCAT
>CACRXP010000335.1:498890-526076 GCA_902702965.1 Spirometra erinaceieuropaei | reverse complement strand
TTTCTATCTAACAACCGAGTCCTTTCCAAGTCGTTATTATGATAGCACTTTTTACGGAAATTAAAAAGCCACAATTTCTGATTTTGAGTAACTACTAGAAAGCAGACATGGAATGCTAGAGCACGCACTAACGGGCCGAACCAGATTTTACAGAAACCATGCACATAACTATGCTTACTTTTGCTCATTTGGTAGGAAATCACATTGTTTTCATATGCTATGCCCGAAGAAAGTGTATAGTTTGGTTCTCAAAAAGTTTCTAATTATGGGATTGTTAAGACCGTGTGATGTCCATGCATGCAAGACCGCGCATGTCCTTTTACTAACGCTCCTCATGAAATGTGCAACGCAGTCCGGATCCATTGCAGAAGTTCCTGAAATCTATGTGGTATCTTCTTAAAGGCATGGAGAAATATATGATTTTCCTTACGTGAAATGCATGCGCCTTGTATACTGTAACTGCTAAACGCTGATGCAATGTCATATTAGGATGGAAATTATTCGGGAATTTGGAAAGATTTTTAAAACCAAAATATACACACTCTTCGGGCACAACAAATGAAGACAATGTGATTTCCTACCAAATGAGCAAAAGGAAACATATTTTTGTGCATAATTTCCATAAAATACATTTGAGTTTATAAGACCATCGAAAATAAATAGGAGAAATGCATGCCACTTAAGTAGTCATTCTTTACCGTGTGTAGTTTATGCAGGAGACCAAAAAGTAGTGCATTCCAAAGCCGACATCCTGACGAGTCCGAAATATTATAGGGCTATGCTGCATGAGAGTCAGTATAAGAACCACACTTAAGTAATCGTTCCTAATCGGAAACTCATTCCAGAATTTGGGCCAACATTTCATGAGATCGGTCACGCACTGTAAGACCCATTGTCTACAATGTGTTACAATGCGCTACAGGTGTGCATATAGGCTAATAAATGTAGAGGATCATGTGTGTCGACAGCTTGCTATCATCGGTACATGCCCAGAAGGGTTATAAAAATTATTTGCTATACCTAATATTGCGGCGGTGAACCCTCAGACTCTCCATGACGATGAGACGTCTATTTCCCAGCCTATGATGTTCAGGCTTTTTTATGTCCACAAATGGCACAACTCAATCCTTATTGGTTGTGTTATTCAGTAAGCACAGGAAAGTCTTTTTGATATATCATGACGGGCACAATGATTTCTCTTGGGGAAACCTAGTAACAAACAGTTTGCTAAACATGCGGAGTATAAAAAAGCTCACTTTTATTTCAATTCTGGTGGTAATAGAGGTCTGTCTGAAGGCCAAGGTTCTTGAGACCTTCAACTGTCAATAAGAGGGAGGGGGCGTTAATCCATGCCTACAAGCGTAATAAATGTTTCCTCTGTGCATCCTCGTAGAGAATTTGGTACAATTTATGTGACCTGAAAACGCTGCTGACGAAATTCGCATTATCAAAGTACGGGCACTTTCCTGAGTGGGACTGCGCACTCGTGGCGCCACGAGTAATTGAAAAGAGGTTAGTCGAACCTGCAGTAGACATGTTTTGGCCTAGTCCCTTATCCTAACCCCAATCCCCACATATTAATCCCTAACCCCATGCCGCCACCTATAACCCCAAACCATAGCCCTGACAACTCGTTGATAGTCGCCACGACCGCCATGCCTGTACCGCATATTCCAGGTTCGGCCGCACAAATGTCCCGCATAATCTGCCAAATGCATCTTTATTCAAGTGTATAAACGTTCTGCGTATCGCGCTCATAACGGAAATTGCCCATGCAGCGACTTTAGAACACTGCGTGTTGACGTTTAGATCGTCTTTAATGAATACACCGAGATCTTTTTGTACATCTACGGTTATGAGTGGTTGATTGTCCAGAAGATACTGTCGTGGGGGTGCATTTGTTCGTCGCCTCGCCGATACTGCATTACTGCACATTTTTGACGTTGAATTTCATGCACCATTTCTCGCTCCATGCGTGCAAATTCTCCACGTCCTCCTGTAGTATCATGACGTCATCTTCATCTTTTATCACTCTCCAAAGTTTAAGATGGTCTGCAAAGAGCGCTATTTCCGATTTCACTTCCCCCACTAGGTCATTTACATAGATAATGAATAGGAGCGGCCCAACAACTGAACCCTGTGGGACTCCACTCGTAACATGTGCCCATTCTGAGCAGTAGCCGCCCGCAGTGACTTTTTGTCGCCGTCCGTTAAGGAAATCTTAAATCCAGTTCAGAAGGTGTCCTCTTATCCCTACTTCTGACAACTTTTGAATAAGGCGCTCATGTGGGACGCAATCGAACGCCTTGCTGAAGTCAAAGTAAATGACATCAACTGGATGTCCTTCATCCATGGCCTTTGACCAGCGTTCGAGTGACGAACGCAGGTTTGTGAGGCTTGACCTCTTTTCGCAGAAGCCATGTTGAACTGAGGCGATGTGACCGCGAAAAGTATCGAGTGATTTAATAGATTTTTAAACTAATTTTTCCATCAGTTTGCAGAAAATGCATGTCAAAATAACCGGCCGGTAGTTCGTGGGACATAGCCGTGATTCTCCCTTGTGGATAGGTACGACGTTTGCCAACATCCATGTGCCAGGTAGTTCGCCAGCTTCCAGCGACTTTTGGAAGATTATAGAAAGTGGCTCTGCTAATTCTTCGGCTAGCTGACGCAAGAGTACACCTGGGATATCATCTGGTCCAGGTGACTTGGCTGGATCCAGCTTATTTAGTTCTGCCAAACCTAACTGCGGAGTAAAAAAATACTGTGCTTATAAGTGGTTGGTTGGCGGGCAGTGGAAGAGAACAGGACTGGAGGGGTGGTTCCCTGGTGTGGACAATTTGGAAAACATCGCAAAGAAACTCGGCTTTTTTAAAGATTAGTTTACTATGTTGATAAACCAACATTCTGATTGTTTTCGTTGTACGAATTGCAGTATGAAGTTTTTGCCAGAAATTAAAACCCATACCTTAGGTTAAGGTGCGCGAAGAAGTTTTTTCTCGATTCACACGACCGAGCGCCTGTCGAAATTACTAATGGCCGTAACCTCGAGAAGACAGAGCTTATTTACGATGCAAATGGATTTTACTGAGCTGGGTTTACGCAGCACTGACCCAGATATTTTTCTGCAGAACCAGATCGTTTTAACGACAGGATGGGAGAGTCTTGTCCTGACATTCACACGGAAGGTTCATCAAGTAGTCGTCGAAAATAGTTTCAAAAGATACCCTAACAGGTGACTTTTAAAAGCCCGGACACAACTGTCTTGTGTTTTTAGTGGGTGTATAATGCTATTATGATAGGTCCAGTTATTCATATAGTCCCTCAACGTTCAGATATTTTTTGATTTCCAAATGGCAGGGCAAAATCTTTTCAGAGACTCGTAACCGGATTTGGGTAATAGTGGTGTTGCAGGTGGTGTGTTAATTGCTTGATGGCCGACATTCGCGTCGTTAGTTGCTGCAATTTCCTCACGTGCGTTGGATGTTGGTGTGATAATAGCTTGACCATCTGACGCATCGATCCTGGTGTTGGGAGAGCAGGAACCCGAAACGTCAGGCTAATAATACCCTTGTTCTGGCGATCGTGTCTTCTTCTTCAAGACTTCTTCCTGGGACTCGTCTCTTCGCTTCTATTGGCAATGTATTTGGGCGGGAAGCGCTCCGATCGGCCCGGCGATGGGAAATCTTCGCCATTCGGGAGGCCTCAACGTATTCGCAGATCCGGTTTCTTTACAGATGTCTCGACAATAACGTGTTACCGAAATGTGTTTCATACAAGCCACCGGTTAACATGGATTTGGCGAGACGAGCAGTATTTCAGCACAACAGAAGGATGATCCGATTGCTCCTCCAAGATTGCCACGCGAGACTTCGTAAGTGCCGTCAAAGGATTGACCAAGAAATGACCAGATGCTGTGGGTTCATGGACGAGATTGATACAAATCTGCTCCTGTAGAGGGGTGACTGAACACGCCCGCGAACAGAGAATGCTACGCGACGCAGCACTGGAGAACAAATTCCGAAAGCTGCCCAATCAAACGTCGCCCAGAAACGACAAACTGGTGCACAACCTGTCGTCAAAGGAGCTGACGAAGGATCAGATGCCTTTTTTTTACATCACGAAGCTTCATTTAACACGGCTGACGCCAAACCTGTTAACATGATTGTAGCAGCGGAATCAATCCTTTGTCAAACAGAGGCAACGGAGGAGACTAAGAACCTCATCCGACACCAAGTGTCGTCTCTCCTGATGGCCCACAGGCCGCGGGAAGTGCTTTCCAAGGTCGAACGTGATGCGCTTAGAGAACTCAAGGCCGACAAAGACCTGGTCATCGTGCCAGCGGACAAAGGACACGCCACAGTTGTACTGGACAGGACAGACTACCTTCAAAAAGCCTAAGGTTTACTGGAGGACCAACAGTTCTATGTCTCATCTGCAAAGAATCCTTTGAAAACGCTGACACGCGAAATTAACGCTACGTTGTTGGCCTTGGAGAACTCAGGTGCAATAACACCGACCGACAGACGCATGGCGAGACCCCAAGATACGGCTTTGGCCCGATTCTATGGCCTCCCTAAGGTGCCCAAAGACGGCGCTCCTCTCCGACCCATCGCGTCGCTCAAAGGGACTCCAACGTACGGACTGGCGAAGTGGCTGTTCCGGCGTCTCAAGTTCCTGACCGCTGAGTCAGACACCACGGTCTCTTCGTCAGCACAATTTCTGGAGAAACTCAAAGGGGTAAGCATCCATCCAAATGAGGTCATGGTATCTTTTGATGTTACATCCTTTCTTACTTCTATTCCCCAGGACCTGGCGACTGAAACAATCGAGCTGCTTCTACAAAGCAAATACGATGAAACGGAGAATCGTCTTGGACACGTCCAAATCCTTCAGCTCCTGAAGCTCTGTCTCAGTACGTACTTCACGTTCGACGGGACAATCTACGAGCGGGTGAAGGGCAAACCAATGGGTTCGCCGATTTCGGGATTCATCGCCGAGGTGGTCCTGCAACGGTTAGAGTTGCTGGTCTTCCAACGCCACAAACCGAAGTTCTGGGCCCGGTATGTGGATGATTCCTTCGTCTTGATCGAAAGGGATCAGTTGCTGCCATTCCAAGAACATCTCCATGCTGTCCTCCCGGACATTCAATTCACGATGGAGGAGGAAGACCACCCAATCAACCACAAACGCAGTTGTGTAAGGATGCTCTATCGGCGTGTTGAAACGCACAGCAGTGAGCCGGAAGACAATATTGCTGAACTGCAATACCTCCGACGGGTATTCAAAGCCAATGGCTACCCGCGCAATTTCGTCAACAGGTGAGTACGCAAAAGGGGCAAAAGGCCTAACCGCACGGACACCAAATCTTGGCGGGCGCTTCCGTATGTCAAGAACGTTTTGGAAGCTGTCAGCCGCCTTCTCACACCACTTGGGGTTGGAGTGGCACACAGACCAGAGGCAACTATCAGGCGTTAGGTAACGAAACCGAAAGACCCAGCACCACGGCAAGAAACGACGGGAGTCCCTTATCGGATCTGGTGCAGTTGCAGACAAAGCAACTACGTCGGAGAAATCGGAAGACAGCTCCGAACGCGAATTTCCGAACACGCTGTAACGGTACGGCGAAATGACGCCAGCTCTCAAGTTGCGGCTCATTCGACGAGACCCGCCCACACATTCAAATTCGACGAGGCCGAAATTCTCGCAAGAGGTGACAACTGCGTGAGCCGGGAGCTACTGGAATCATGGTTCACTGGCCTCCAGTCCATTAACAAGTGCAATGAACTTCCCCTTCCATATTGGGTACTGAGACTTCGCCTGGACGGAGTAATTAGCCACGCTGGGAGCGCACAAGTGAGCACTTTTTCCAACGCCAGGGTCGGTGGATCAGATGGTCGAGCAATCATCACACCAGCATCCAACGCACGTGAGGAAATTGCAGCAACTAACGACGCGAATATCGGCCATCAAGCAATTAACACACCACGTGCAACGATCCGGGATGAAGGGGGAGCAGTGAATGTTCACAGGAATGTGGTAGCATGGTGACTGCATCCTATAAATACTGCAGCCTCTGGTGCATGAATCACCCGTATCTGCTGTCATCTCTGATGATGGGTTCGATCAGGAACCCGAAACGTCAGGCTCATAAAGCTCTTATCCCAGCGATCGTGTCTCCTTCATCAACTTTAGGTTACTCTGTTGATCACCCAACATTATGATGTTTTTCGTTGAACGAATTGCAGTATGAAGTTTTTGCCAGAAATTAAAACCCTACCTTAGGTTAAGGTGCGCGAAGAAGTTTTTTCTCGATTCATACGACCGAGCGCCTGTCGAAATTACTAATGGCCGTAACCTCGAGAAGACAGAGCTTATTTACGATGCAAATGGATTTTACTGAGCTGGGTTTACGCAGCACTGACCCAGATATTTTTCTGCAGAACCAGCTCGTTTTAATGACAGGATCGGAGAGTCTTGTCCTGACATTCACACGGAAGGTTAATCAAGTAGTCGTCGAAAATAGTTTCAAAAGATACCCTAACAGGTGTATCTCTGAGGATGGGTTCGAGCAGGAACCGGAAACGTCGTTCTCATAAAGCTCTTATCCCAGCGATTGTGTCTCCTTCTTCTTCACGTCTCTCGTATGTCATAAACAGGCAGATTGGTTTGCAGACCATGAACGGGCTTCGTGAATTAGGCTTGCTGAAACCTGATTTCTAATCTTGAAGTTGGCAACATTTACATTTGGGTTTTATGACGGCGCGACAGATAAAAGTGCGTTAGTGAAGACGGCTGATGAAAAATTCACTGAATTTTCCTGTTTAGTATACTATACTAGTATAATCCTGAGATAGGTCTAAGGGATGAAAAATCGGACGAAGTTGAACAAACATCCTCTGTCTCGTCTCACCTTTGTAACCTTCGTTTTCTCCTGACATGTCTTTTAAAACATTCTGCTTCCTATACGAAGAACTCACAGAGCTCTGCTATAAAGACTAGGTTGCAAATGACCTAGATTCCTCAGTAAGTCTGTTAACATTACCTTAATAAGCCTCTCTGAAACAGAATACAACAATAACAAGAATAATCATGGAGCCCTCGGTTAGATCGGCATTGCCATAAAAATGTTTGCTTAAGTCTGCTACTAAAACTCCGAAAGACAGAATAGACCATGATATAAAACCATTCCAGCGATATCTCAAATCCCTCTTAAAATGAAATGAGAACATCGCCGTCCTAAAGAACTTCAGGATCTGCCAAATAAAAGAACTCGGAGGAAGCGTCGATTTAACCGTGACCGCAATGCGGAGTGCGGATAAAGCGCAGCTTCTGCCAAGCGCGAAACCAGCATTCCAAAACCTCTCCCAAACAGTTTTTCAGCAAGATGTATCGCCCCTAGAACGGAGAATTGGAAAGAACTCAAGGCAGAACCCCTCTGGAGATCCGGCCTGGACGATGTCAATCCCAAACTACTTACGAAGAAGTTATTCATGTACAAAGGTTATGTCTCTGGAGAAAGCCCACAATTCTCACAACTTAGGCGCGATGAACATCATTTCGCCTCAGTCTGCACCAGCAGGGTTTTGCATCAAATCCGACGGAATTGTTAGACGCTTATGTCGCAGAGCTAATTAGGTCAAGGCGACTTCTGTCCAGAATATCATCATCATTTCGGACACAGACCAGCTCATGCAGTCGGTTTTAGAAAGACGTCCGGGTGTCGTTTCCATAACAGAAACATTGCTCCAAGCCGAAATAATGGATGCCAAGATTTCGATGGAAGGATGTCAATCCTCTAGCCGAGACTGTCGGAATAGACTGGGTGGTTGGATAGTCGTAAACGTGATGTCAGAACTTTTGACAGATGAACGCACACACCCTCTTCACCTAGTATATGAATCCATTCGCATAAACATAAATAGGAGTAAGTCACAAAACCCGGGATTCTTGACGGTTTACAGATAACCAAACCAGCCGAATGCCGCAGACGAGTTAGTCCTGGAAGTGACTGGACAGTAAGAGGTTCTTATTGCTGGGGGTTTTAACGAAGCCGCAATAGGTTCGGAAAAGTTGGTCAATGACAGCGCGTTTAGCTGAAAGCTGATGGACCTCACATTCGACCTTCCCCTTGCACAGAATGTAAAGTTCTCACGAGTTTTGGATAGATCCAAAGGCCAGTTGTCTGGGTCTGGTGCTCACGAAAATTTTCTCTAGCATTGATGAAGCGTATTTCAATGCACCTCTCGAGAAGAGTGGCCACACCACTCTCTTGTGGGATTAACCATTAAATTTTCAGAACCAGCAGATGGTGAAAGGCCAGCGAAGTGTAAGGAAAAGAGAATTCAGAATTATGGGGAATAGGTTTGCGTCCGAGAACTGGAACTTTTTGCTCAAGAGTGATCCAGAGGAAAACTGCAGACTATTTAAAAAGACCCCACTGAATATGATTCAGGGCCTTTGTCCGGTTAGTTTATCAAAACGACCAATATTTCTGCCTGGTTAACTCCATTCAAGCATAGAGTTAAGGAATAAAAGTAGAAAATGGAAGAAATTCAGGAAAACTGGCTCACATTGACATTTCAAAAAATTTCGTCGTCAGCGAATTGCTGTTGTAACTCTGATCTGCCTGGTTCAAGAGGAATATTAATACATTATAATTCAATCACTCGAAGTTTTAATTCTATTATGTCGAGAGTCGGCTAAACAGCAAAGACCCAATCGGAGTACTTAGGTATGATAATGATGTAGAATTCGTTGAAAATTTTGAGAAATCTGAAAGCTTGGGCCATTCCTTTGCTTCTGTTTTCACTAGGGAGATAAACTTTCGGTTTCACAAACGCCAGACTACCGTTGCAAACGCCGAGCGAGTGATTAAATCTATTTTCTTCCCAGCAACTATCGTAAGAAAGTTTCAGTCTTAAAAAATCTAAGTCATGGGGCCTGGAAAATATCCCAGTCGAGTTCACGGGGAACTTGGAAAACGATTTATTCAAGCCACTGATGCATATTTTTTACTCGTTATTTGAATTAGGGAGACTGCCATCCCAATGGAATGTAGCAAGTATCTAGGCGATACATAAGGATAGGGCTCGAATTATCGTGAATAATTACCGTCCCGTTCGTCCAACATCTTATATGTTGATAGAGGGGCGCTAACCGATCGTTCTCACGGAACTCACTCGTCCCGTTTTGCCTTACGGGTCCTCACTCGAGCCCATCCAGTAGTCACACAGCGGCGCACAGCATAGGCAGAGTGCTAACGGGTTGCGGGATCGAAATCTAGCTGTTCCACACTTCGGGGTTCATAATGACTGTTTGAAGACAGCCCGAAATGGCCATTCCAGTCTCCCTTGTCTTTGTCGGTAACATCATTCCGCCTTTGTCGTGCGCCGCTGTGCGACCGTCAGTTTGGCTGGAGAGAGAGAGCCCGTAAGGCAAAATGGTATGAGTGAGTTCCGTGAGAACCATCTCTGAGCGCTCCTCTACCATTGTACATTTCCGATCGCAACCGGCAGGACAACTAGCCCGTGGCCCAGTATTTAGAGGCGTTAGACTTCTAACTAACAGGTTGCGTGATCGAGGCCCTAGGTGTTCTACACTTCAAGGTTGGGTATGATTGACTGACGACGGCTAACTAGCTAGAACTGGCCATTCCTATCTCCCCTATCTTTGTCGGTAATAACATCCCATATTTCCCAAGTAATTGAAATCAGATTTAATAAATCGATAATGAAATTCCTCGAGGTCGACCACCTATTGTCAGTGCAGAACGCGGCTTCAGACAAAACCATTTCTGCCTTTCCACTTTTCTGCTCTCGACTGGGCTGTAGACTCGTGCACTGAAGTAGGATGGTAGGGTTGATGCCAAGAAGAAGACTTTCGTCGATGGTCCATACAGAGGTCTAGTTCACTAACATTCTGAAACCGGGATAAGAGGTGAATTGCTGACGTGGGTCAAACAGTTTTTTACGGGCAGATCGCAAACCGCATGCACTGGTACTCCGAAGTCAACCCCAAATTCCGTTTTAAGTGGTGTCCACCCAGGGCTCAGTTATTGGGTTCCTACTCTTCTTAGTATGTATCAGTGACTGTGCCGACAATCTATGCTGCGGTGCCTCGTGTTTCCTTACGTTGTCAGACTCTGGCGAGCCATCAGGTCTGACGCATTTAGTAACGCACCTAAAGATATTCTTAACCGATTTAGCGGCTGGTCTGTTTGATGACTCCGAAATTTTAGAGTTGGTATGTGTGTGACCCTAAGGCTCCGTGCCAGTGGGGTCCATAATGAAGATCATTCTTTTTGATACCTTCTTCACGGGCGAGCCCCTTCATATGTTTGCAAACAGAAGAACCATGGCGTTCTGATGATCTTCTCACTTAACCCATCGGTGCAATGTTTGAATGCAGTTAAACGAGCGATATAGGCTTTGTTCGCGCCAAAGCGAGCGTTTGTCAAAATTGATCGGAAACATTTCGGCAAGACCTACAAGGCTGTCGTTCGGTCTTACTTAGAGTATGTTACGTGTGTCTGGCATCCGTAGCTCAAGAAGTAATATCAACTGCTGAAACGAGTACAGGTGAGGGCCATGAAGATGCTAAAGAATCATGGCAATCAGTTATTCAACATTAAACTGACTGAACTTCATTTTTTCCGCTCAATTACAGGCAGCTATGGGATGACCTTATTTATACCTTGCAGCTTGTTGGGGGCCGCGAGTATGTTCTATAACTTCTTTGAAGTTGCTGGCACGTAGCATCTGCATAATAACACGTTTTAACTGTAGAGGAAATGGTTTTCTTACGACTGCCAAATGAAGTTGTTGGAACCTGGAACTGACTCCTTGCTGCGGTGGTACTTTCAGACACTGTTGAGACGTTTAAATGCGGACTTGACACCCATGTCCTGAGAACCTACTTTAGATGATTTAACAGACAGGTTCATTCACGAGCTGCTAACCGAAATTCTGATGCACGTTTTCGACTCTAAAAAATTACATAAGTAGAACTGCGATATTAGCCATCATGTAGCATAAGCCCACAATAACTCAGCCACTTCAGGATGTCAGCTTTCGAACTGCTTCTATTTATAAGGTTTTTTCAAACCGTGAAATGCTCGTACATAAACCATCATGCTTCCGCAATTATTAATGCTGCTTGCGAAGTTTGCAATATGCTTGAAACCCACTGCTGAATTTTATAAACCCCACATAGTTTCCCCCCTAGATAGTGCGGAAATATATAATTTTCCCTCTACGCAAAACATGTAAGTAGGGTTGCGAGATTAACCATCATGTAGCATAATCCCATAATAACTCAGCTGTTTCAGGATGTCGGCTTGTGAACGAACTTCTTTTCGGCCGCCATTAAAAACTAAATTCCGTACAAATTACTGTTTAAGTAGTATGGATTTTTCTCATTGATTTTCGATCATCTTATGGATTCTGATATATTTCATAAAAAATATGCATAAAAAATATTTGCTCTTTGACTCATTTGGTAGAAGATTACGTCTTCTTCAATTTTTTTATTGTAAAGAAGCGTATAATTCAGTTTTTAAAAAGTTTCCAACTATTAGGTATTTTAAACCGTGAAATGCTTGTCCATGAATTATCATGCTTCTGCAATTACCAATGTTAATTGTAAAGTTTACAATATGGCTCAAACCCACTGCTGAATTTTATAAACCCCATGTAATTTCCCCCCTAGACCGTGTAGAAATACATAATTTTCCCTAGACGGAAAACATGGAGTTTGAAGTAAGTACGCCCCAAATGCGAGTGTAACGGCAGGTCGGGCTCAAAATCATTTTGGAATCGGAAAAGCTTTTAAAAACTGAATTATACGCTTACTTAAAATTTACAGTTGGAAGACAAAGGAAGTTCATTCAAATACCGGGATCCATTAGTAGCTGAATTATTATGGGATTACGCTGTGAGTGCTTAGTATAATAACACTACTAAGCAATCTTTTCGAGTCGAAAACTCATTTCAGAATTTCGATTAACATTTTATGAATTAACATACCCACTGTATACTTGTGTCAGTAATAGCATTATGTGCCCGGCTCACAGTTGTTGGGGAGTTCGCACAATCTAGGATTACTGCTGTAAAAATTAACGTTATTGCCCCTTGAGAAATCTCAAAATCCAGTGACCTATTCACAAAACGAAGAAGCTTAAAGTGACAGCCTTTTCACAGTCGTCTCCTATCTCTCCCTATTGATAATCTATCTGTGGTCGTTACATATACTGATCCTACTAAAGCCTCTGGTAAAGTGCCACACAGACACTCTCATTAAAACTTGGGGTTTTAGGAATTCCAATCCCCCTTATTGAATTACAGTGAGCGACCGATCTCATGAAATATTGGCTGAAAATTTCGTAATGCGTTTTCGATAAGGAAGGATTACTTAGGTAAGGCTGTACTACTAATTACCTTGCGGCATACTCCTATAATATTTATCATTCGGCAGGATGACAGCTTTGGAATACACTGCTTTTCAAACGACAGTGGAAACCGTGCTTGGAGAAAAAGACTACTTAAATAGCATGCATTTTACCCATTGATTTTGGATGGTCTTGAAAATGCAAATATATTTTTTAGAAATCAAAAAATTATGCCTTCTTTCATTCGCGTGATAGAGAATCACGTCATCTTTATATTTTATACGCGAAAAAGGAGTATAATTTGGTTTTAAAGAAGTTTTTGATTATGCGATTTTTTAAGACAGCTTACTGTCCACTCATATATCATCGCACTTGTCCGTTTACCACGTCTTCTAATGAAATAAATTAATTGACTCCATATGCATCTTTTAGACCGAAATCGATTAGCGATAATGCAAGGACTGATCAGGTTCCACATTATTCGGCAATCAGAAAACTTTCTCAAGACCGAATTATACTCCTTCTTCGAGTATAAAATATAAAGATGACGCGCTTCTGTTTTGCACGAATAAAAGAAGGCATATTTTTGTGGTTTATAAAAAATATATTTGAATTTGCAAGACTACCTAAAATCAATGCGTAAAATGCATGCTATTTAAGTAGTCTTTTTCTCCAAGCACGGTTTCCACTGTCGTTTGAAAAGCAGTGTATTCCAAAGCTGTCATCCTGCCGAATGATAAATATTATAGGATTATGCCGCAAGGCAATCAGTAGTACAGCCTTACCTAAGTAATCCTTCCTTATCGAAAACGCATTACGAAATTTTCAGCCAATATTTCATGAGATCGGTCACACACTGTAACTGGGTCATACCTATCGGAATGGAAATAGCAATTCACTAAAGTATTAATAAGAACGAATGACGGATTCCTCTAAGATGCCGTGTTAGGTCCACTTATGTTTTGTTTTGCATTAATTATGTTCCATCCGCAGACAAACACGCTCAGTTTTTTACATATTCTGATGATTTTAAAAGCCGCCTGCCCCTTCAGCCTGGAGTCCAACGTAGTTAGAGAAATGGGCCCACTCAAAATGCCTCCATACGTGTATCGGACCTTAAAGACTGTCTTAGTTAGGGATTTTTTACGTGACTTTTTACGTAATTGGATGTTCCACCATTAAGCACTTGGGTTTAAACTAAGAAAGCAAAACGGCCAAAAATGCTGAAATTTGCGGCCTTATTTCAAACAACTTTTTAATCATTAAATTAACATCAAAATTCGTTGTATCCTTATCCTTCCATTCTCAAATATTTCTGTCCATACTCTGGTTTTATGAGCGAATTTTGTGCCTCTAAAATCGAAAATGTCTAGAGATATTTATCAAAAAACTGTTACAGTACACACATCAAAATGTTCCTCACGTAAACAAATTCTGATTGTCTAACCTACATTTTTGTATGAGGTCGGAGATTAGATGTTGTTTTCTGTAACTTTTTACGTTAATATTAGTACAAATCTTCCTCTGATTTCAGCTGTCACACATATTAACCGTCTATATGACATTCGTAATTCCTCCTCGATTCTATCCCCCCGCATTCTCTATTCTTCGCTCACAGTCGTACCTCCACTTGGCATAATCTTCCAAGTTTCATTGGACTATAAAATAATTTTTCTGCTTTTAAGGGACCACTGCGCCATTATAGAAATACTGACTCGACCAACTTTTCATATCTTTCGTCCTTCCTTAGCAATCATCCCCATGGCTTAGATAAAGAGTCATCGGAACCTCAGGTAATCGTCTCCATTCTTATTTGTCCGCCTACATTTTCGCCTCTTTGAGTGGCTTTGTCCCTTGTGATTTGTCATCGTAAGTTTTGATTTTCTCACACAAGGTGTCGAGGCCTTCATCGGGCTCGATGTTTTCCCCAATCCATCTCTAGGGTACGCAGTCAGGGTTCTTGTGGCGCACACGTTCTAAATCCCCTTAGTTTCAGCCGCCGTTCACCCTGATCAGTATCTCGTTCCGGACACTGTGATGCCGTCCTCCCACCCCACAGTCGGTCCCCTCTTAGGTCTGCCACAACCTACCATCCCTGCACACTGTAATGACGCTTCGCAATTTCTGGCTATGGACCCAGGGTGGAACTAGCTGCCACCGCGAATTCCCATGTCAACAGAGTCAAGAACCGAGCTGAGGAAGCCTCTAATTCATGGGGGTCAAGCTCTCCACAGAGCCCTCTGATGGGAGGTATTGTTGATAGATCCC
This sequence comes from Spirometra erinaceieuropaei, assembly GCA_902702965.1. Taxonomy (NCBI): domain Eukaryota; kingdom Metazoa; phylum Platyhelminthes; class Cestoda; order Diphyllobothriidea; family Diphyllobothriidae; genus Spirometra; species Spirometra erinaceieuropaei. The sequence goes on along the minus strand of CACRXP010000335.1, from coordinate 511,420 downwards.
AGTGTGCAACTATTCACGATGCCTTAACAGGATCCGCGGACGAACTTCACGAAGACATAAATACCAATATGGCAGCCCCTTCCTCTTCTCCAGTCCATTTCGACGAGGCAATAGGGCCAGCCAACGACGTCCGAATCGCAGAAAACAGAGGAATGCTTAACAAGGGCCACTGTGTCATAATTCAGGGCCTCGCAGAGTCCTCCGCCAGTTCCCCCAGGGAACGAATCGCTGCTGACTTAGAGCAATTCCAGAAACTCCTCAATGAAATGCTGCAACCAACAGAAGATGTCACAGTCCTAAAGGCGTTTCGTCTTGGTAGCCGTACAAATGCCGCTCCGAAGACGCGACCACGACCCCTAAAAATCGTCCTTGGTAGCAATGAGGAGGCGAAACTAATACTTTCCAGGCGTTTTCGATTGAAGCATTCCCATAAAGGAGTGTTTTTTCAGCCGGACTACTCACCTGCCGAGAGAATGAAACGCCGCGAACTTGTCCTAAAATTGAGACCACGGCAAACCAACGGAGAGAAAAACTTGACAATCTACAAAGACCGGATTGTCAAACGACATTCCGCTCCCCTCTGGATCAAGCCGATCCGAATGACTGCACAGCTACCCCAGTAGCCCGTGTCGGGTTTGAAAACACATCTCACATGAACTCGAAACTCATATTCATGTATACCAACGCGCAAAGTGTACTTTCTAAACTGGACGAACTCCGTATCCATACCTACGACCTCCATCCAGATGTTATCTCAATAACAGAAACATGGTTGTCCGAACAGGTTGAGGATAGAGAGCTCATGCTCCCTGGATTTCAACTGTTCCGCCGAGACAGAGAAAACAGAAGGGGTGGAGGCATAATAACATTTGTTAAGAACGGCTTGCACGCTTCAGAAAAAACTGCCCAACTGACTTGTAGTACCGAAGCATTATGGCTGACCATAAGGGCACCGGGCTCTCAAAGTCTCGATATCTTGACAGTATATCGCCCCCCGAGAAATGACCCTGACGCTGATGCCCAACTGCTGGAGGAGCTCAGATTATTTTCAACGCGGCCGACCACTCTCATCGTTGGAGATTTTAATGCACCTCACATCGACTGGAGCTCGGCCTCAGCCGACTGCTCTGAAGCAGCATTTGACCAGCAGCTACTGCGTACCTCCGACAACCTGCTTCTCACACAACACGTAATGTTTCCAACTAGAGTTCGAGAGGGCCAACAGATGAACTGCCTCGATCTTGTGTTCACCAAGTCGTCTGACAACATCGACGTTGTGAATTGCCTCCCCCCGTTGGGTCAGAGTGACCATGTAGTTCTCATGTGGGAATACACGTTATTCTCCCTTCCTGCACAACCGCTCGATTCCCGACCTAATATTTGGCGCGGCGATTTCGAACAGATGAAAAAGGATCTTAGTCCTATCGACTGGGCATCCACTCTCTCCGGCGATGTCGAAGAGGCTTGGTGTCAGTTCAAAGAGTTAGTCCACAACCTCATCTCCAACCACTGCCCAATCATGCGCAAAAGACTAACAAATAGACCTCGCTGGTTGACTCCGTCCTTAAAGAAGGAAGTTAACAAGAAGAGGAAGCTATGGAAAATATCGCTGACGGATCGCACGCCAGAATCCCTAAGCAGTTATAAGTTACAGAGAAATCGGGTCAAAATTCTCATCGCCAGAGATAGGAAAGCTTTAGAAAAGAATCTTTTGAACCGTGCCATGATTAATCCAAAAATCATTTACAGCTACATAAGACAGAGCACACGGAACAAAGATCCTGTCCCACTACTGCGAACGGCTGAGGGTATGGAAATCTCCGATGACAAGGATAAGGCTGAACATCTCTCTTAGTTCTTCCGGTCAGTCGTTACAAGTGAACCTGCTTTTTCCTCACCCGCTTATGAAGACGATGAAACGCCTACCCTCGAAGCCGTCTTCTTCACCGAAACAATTGTTCGGAATGAGTTACTAAACCTAAAAGAATCGACCTCCCCAGGCCCTGATGCAATCCCGGCCAAGCTGCTGAAGGAACTAGCTTCCGAAATGTCCAAGCCGTTAGCCTTGATCTTTCAAACGTCATTTGTTACTGGATGCCTGCCCTCTGACTGGAAGTCCGCTACCATCACTACGCTTTTTAAGGGTGGAAGTCGTGCGTCTGCGAATAACTACAGGCCAGTGAGTCTTACCTCCATCTGTTGCAAAATCATGGAGAAGATCATTAAGAAGGCCTTGGTGCAGTTCCTCGAGCACCACCATCTCCTTTCTGATGCCCAACACGGCTTTCGAAGTGGTAGGTCCTGCCTCACGAATCTGCTCTTTACGCTCGAACGATGGACCAAAGCACGTGATGAAGGCAAGGTGGTGCACGCCATCTACATCGACTTCAAAAAGGCTTTCGACAGCGTTCCTCATCAACGTCTCTTGTACAAACTGCGTAACGCTGGAATTCGTGGACGCCTTCTTGTATGGATCCAGAGCTTTTTGGCTGGACGGTCCCAGAGAGTGCAGGTCGGGCGTCAGCAGTCCTCAGATGTAAGCGTGGTGAGTGGCGTCCCACAGGACTCAGTCTTAGGTCCCACGTTATTTCTCGTTTTCATAAATGACTGCGTCAAGGACCTAGACTGTGATGCCATCCTGTTTGCCGACGACATAAAATTGTGGAAAGTTAGTCACGATGCGGCAGACGCAGACCACCTGCAAGCAAACTTGAACAGGCTCGAAGACTGGTCGAAGCGCTGGCTTATGCCCTTCAATATAAGCAAGTGTAACTTTCTTCAACTCGGCGGCTTCAGAGCCCCCAGCCCCAGGACCTACTTTCTACACGGCACACCACTGCAACAGGTTGACAGTCAGAAGGACCTGGGTGTATGGATTACATCTTCACTCAAACCAACACTGCACTGCGCGAAGGCGGCTAAATCGGCTACGGCCACAGTGCAACTCATTAGGCGAGCATTTATGGGATTTGACCCTGACTGCTTTTCCAAAATATTTGGCACCTTCGTGCGACCTCATCTAGAATACGCCATACAGGCGTGGAGACCCTGGACTGCCAAGGATTATACCGTCTTGGAGAAGGTCCAGAGACGGGCGACCAAAATGACACAAGGTCTGGGAGCACTGCCCTATGAAACCAGACTGTCAATCCTCAACCTGTTTCCTCTTTCCTACAGGCAATTACGTGGTGACCTTATACTAACATTTCGCATCATCAACGGCCTGGACTGTTGTTTAGATCCCACTGATTATTTCACCCAATCTAACACGCCCACTTTGCGCGGTCATCCCCTAAAACTACGCGCAGGGAAATCAAGAACCAATGGACGAAAGTCCTTTTTCAGTAACAGAGTGGTTGCAGCCTGGAATGCCCTACCTACCGATGTTGTAACCTCCTCCTGTGTGAACTCCTTCAAGTGTAGACTTGACGTGCATCAAGCTTCCCAAATACCACCCCCACATCCACTCACATAACCCGGTACCATCTTATACTTGTTTATACTACTTGTAATTAGTAAGTAACCATTAATGATTACTCTTTTTCGACTAGCTGCCAGCTGTCCGCGAGTATGTACAAAATCCCTTTTTCACCTTCCCATTTATCAATGTTTTTCTCCGACGACTTGTAAACAAGAGGGAGTTCAAAGGCGCTTGCCTATATTTCCCTTAATAAACTGATACTGATACTGATACTGTCTGTAGCATAGCACACCGTGTCCCAGATAAACCTGCATTACGCCTCCATTTCCATTAGCGAAGCAGTTTTTCTTCTGAAAGTTCCACTTGAAATTATATGTTCTATGAACTCCGTTCGCGCTTTAAATTCAAGAGTAATTTTCACCCTTTTACCTACAACATCCAAATGAGATGTTGTGGATATTTCTGCCATAAGTATCGTGTGCGAAAAGTTAATCGCCAACGGCCGCCAGAACACTTTCCATTGTACAATTTGCTTCTCATGCAAAACTTAGATTCGACATTATTCTTCATATTTGGTCGCTTAAATCAGTGTTAATTGTACCTTGATATTGCGTTATTATTTTCAATTACAAACTTCTGTCTTTTCATTCCAAAGTTATTTGAGTTTTCAGGGTGTGTGGGGTGCTGTAGGCGCGGATTTTAAATATGCGGTCATACCAGGTTAATCGATGCTTTTGGATGAATAATATACAAGAGTACGCTGGCGAGTATATTTTACCGCACATACCCTGCCCACAGTTACCATAGAAGATGATTTGGCCTAGGCGACACCAGGTGAGCCTGGTTGAGCCGGCACGACCATGATGTCAGAAACTAACTTTTATAATTATAATAATAGTGTATTTTAGGGTAATAGGCAACGCCCTTGATGACCTTATTGAAAACGATAATACAATATAAATGTTGAATGTACACCTTACTCAAACTTTGTCAGTAACATATTTGTTTACGGAAAACGTTTCTACAGTGTGGGACTGCGAAGTGTGCGGCAGGCGGTCTTCTCAGTGTACATATGAGATTTTAAGTGCAGTAATATACAATCAGCACAAAGTGCAGTCATTTGCATAGTTTGAGAGGAGGCATCTCATTAAAAGTCAGGGATGTGTTAAGTAGGGATGAAATCAAGAAATGAAATTTATTGCTGACCGCAGATAGTCCTGTTGTGAGAGTCGTCGTTTATGAAAGATCAAATGATCCACCTAGATTTTGAATACAGCTATTGTATCAGATGTCACTATTTCACTTGGGAGTGAGTTCCACGTTCGAACAACACGCTGGCTGAAGGAAAATTCCCGATTGTCTAGGCGTGTACGATCCCGCTTCACTTTGTACGGGTGACCGCGCAGGTAACTCGTGGTCGTGAATTCAAAGAAGTCGTCAGTTTTGAGCGAATATTCGTGCCCGTGCATAATGCGGAATGTCCAAAACAGGTCACACCTCATTCGTCTATAGGAGAGGGGCAACGAATTTAACTGGATCAGTCTTTCTGGGTAGGACAGAGTCCTGAGACCGTCCACCAGTTTTGTGGCCCGTCGTTGCACCTGCTCTATCGCATCACTGTCTTTCTTCATCCAGGACATCCATGATGGCATTCCGTATTCCAAGCGCGGTCTGACGAACGTGCCGAATATCTGTGAGAAGAGTTCTGGAGGAAAGATTTTGAAGGCACGTCTAATCCAGTGCATGATGCTGGTTGCCTTTTGGACGAATCTTTTGCAGCGCTGGGAGGGCAGCAAGTTTGAGCATGTCCAGACACCTAGGTCTTTGTGCGTGTCCACTTCTTTTATTTGAACCCCATTTATGGTATACTGATGTTTTGGGAAGCGCATCCGTCCAGATTCTAGTCGTAAGACTACACACTTGGATACGTTAAACGTTAGAAGCCATTTGCTGGACCGCGCAGCCACCTTATTAACATCTTCCTGTAGCTTCTGCGCTTCTTCAACGCAGCTGATTATTTTCCAGATCTTTATATCATCTGCAAACATGATGCCATCGCATTCAAGATCTGCAGGACAGTCATTTATATAGATGAGGAAGAGGAGAGGACCCAAGACTGAGCCCTGCGGAACGCCGCTTTTTACTAGCACCCATTCGGATGCAGTGTTACCAACGATCACTTTTTGGAGTCTGCATGACAGGAAACTTTTAATCCAATTAAAAATGTTGTCCTGTATTTCCCACTCCCAAATCTTCTGTAGGAGTCGTCCATGAGGAACGTCATCAAAAGCCTTCTTTAAGTCAAAGAAGATGACGTCGACTGGACGGCCCTGGTCTATGGCTCTTGTCCACTTTTCTTGAGAGTAAAGACTGCTTGTTAGGCAGGAGTGACCACGACGAAATCCGTGCTGAGCAGCACATAACAGGTCCCTCTGCTCCACATACGACATTAAATGCCCTTTAATAAGTCGTTCCATTACCTTGCATTGAATGCAGGTTAAACTAATAGGACGGTAATTTTCGGGTTCCAGCCTGGATCGTCCTTTATAGATTGGAGAAATATGGGCCGTTTTCCATTCCTCCGGCTGTTTGCCTTCGTCCATGGACTTTCGAAATATCATGGACATCGGCTCACAGAGTACATCAGCCAATTCTTGGAGGATAAGTGGATGAATTCCACCTGGACCATGTGATTTGGCAGGTTTCAGCCGGCGCAGTTCGGTCCTTATCAACGTGGGTGAGAAGAAAGGATTGTCTTCCAATGCAGGACAGGAAGGATTTTATCGTTGGTCTACGTAAGGCATGGCAGAAGGGTCTGTGTCATGAGTGAATACCGACTGAACTAAATTGGAGAAGGCTGATGCTTTCAGGTGGTCATCTGTCTCAATTACTCCGTTTTGGGATCTTAGCGCTGGAATCGGTTCACGATTGCTCTGTCCATTACGTATGTAACTATAGAGGATTTTAGGATGCTCCAAGGAATTTTGTAATATGCACAGCTCATAGTTGCTTCGAAGTCTATGAGCCTCGCGTTTACACACATTCCGCTGTCGCTTGTATTCCTTCAGTTGTTCAGGACTGTCTGTTTGTCGATAACGTTTCCACACTTTATTTCTCCTCTTAAACGCGGTTTGAAGTTTCCGGTTTATCCACGGCGGACGGTTGCTTGTTTTCTTTTGTCTGAGTGGACAGTTTAGATTAACGATTCTTTTGACCAGTGGGCTGAACGTGCTCCAGTAGTCATTAACTGTTTCCTGCAGTGTGGTTGTCCACGGTATTGCTGAGACTTGCGTTTGCATGCTAGAAAAATCCCCTTTCCAGATATTTGTTTGTAATTGTTCAGGTGAATTAGGCTGGGAGAACATGGAATACTCGAAGAGCATCACAATATGATCACTAGCACCAATTGGCGGGAGATCTTGTGTATCCAGCACACTCTCCTCATCTCGAGTGAGCACCAGGTCGAGGCAATTTGAACGTTGCCCTTCCCTAACACGTGTTCCGAGAGTTACATTCTGGAAAAGTAGCTTTTCTGCTGCCAGTTCAAGCAAATGTTGTCCGAGTGTGTTCGATGGACCCGAAACCGTCTAAGCTTGTCAGTCGATATTAGGGACGTTAAAGTCCCCGACAATAAGGACGTCTCTGTTCGAGCAGGTCTTGTTCAGTTCCCTTAGGAGAAGGCTACCGTGTTCGGAAATCTGGTTTGGGGGACGATACACAACTGCAAACGCCAGCCGCCTGGCGTATTTAGTGGAGATAGTTAAAGATAAGAATTCCACTTCCGCTGTTGTTGTTGGATTATGCTCAGGGACCGCGGTTAGGTTGTAGCTAACATAGACAGCGACCCCTCCTCCTCGGCTTCTCCTGTCTCTTCTGAACAGTTGGTAGCCACTGAGGGATACCTCATGATCTCCAATAGCTTCAGAAAGCCATGTTTCTGTCAAGGCAATGATATCTGGCGTGTGCTCGTCGATCAGAGTCCTGAGTTCATCCATCTTGTTAAACAGGCACTGCACATTCGAATACAGCACCTAAAGTGTCCGTTTTCTCGGGAGGAACTGGCCCTGATTACAAAGGGGGTTAGCCACAGGGACGATCGTTTGATCTGTATTATCTTGCCTTCCTTTATTTTCAACCCCTTCTCCCCCTCTTCTGTCCTTCTTTTCAGTTCTGTCCAGAGCTCACTCATCTTGTGTCTTTCTGTCGGTTCGTAATCCGGCTGAAAAAAACACTTCCTTATGCGAATGACGAAGAGCCATCCTCACTTCTAGGAGATGTGAGGCCTCGGCTTCATTTGCAAGAATAATTTTAAAAGGCCTTGGTAATGCACGCGACGCATCTGCGTTTCCTAGACGGAAAGCTTTGTGCACGGTAACACATTCTCCGTCCTGAAGGACGGCATTTGAATATGTTTGAAAAAGCTTGAGATCGTGTTCGATTCTTTCATTTGCAGTCGAAGAATTGGACTCAGGAGCTCCCTTTATGACGATGTTTCGTTTTCGGTAGAGATGCCTGATTGGAACAGAGCCCCTACGTTTATTTTTACACGCCCGTTCAGAATTTCGCCAATTTCCGTTGTCATCGTTTGACATCGTTTGCCCAGTACGTATCAACACGGATTTAGAATCGGATCGATCTTGTCTCACCAACCTGCTCACATCAATAGAATGCTGGATGAAATCTTTAGAAATGTGTTTTCCAGTTGATGCGGTACATATTGACTTCAGCAAAGTCTTTGATGGGATTCTACACTGACGGCTGATATCTAAACTGTGTCAAACGGGTGTGGCTGGCAACCTACTCGAAAGGACGACTGACATTTTCACAGGCAGACGACAGTGGATTTGTATTGATGACGCCAAATCCGAGTGGGAAACCGTTCACAGCGGGGTTCCGCATGGGAGCGTCCTGGGTCCCATTTTGTTTTTGATATGTCTGAACGATTAGATCGCAGTTGGCAGCCAGGAATGGGGAGGCGGACGGCATGATTCCTGTCGCACGGGAATAATGGAAAGGGGGTTATATGGGTGGGGTAAATGGAAGGGCTGGTGGAGGAATGCTGGAGTTTCTGGGTAAAACTAAATATACCAGGGCAAGTGCTGGGAAGTTATCAGTAGGTGGAATAATGGCAGAAATTTAAACCCTAAAATTAACCCTAACATCCAACCCTGACCGCAACTGTTAAGCATAACCCTAAACCTCAAAACTGAAAATTAAACAAAATCCTTAAACCCAACGCCAACCAAAAACCTAGCCATAAGCCTAAACGTAACCTTGACCCTAACCTTAACTCTAACACTAAGTTTAACCGTAACCCTAACCTCAAGCCTCAACTTAACCCTAACCCTAACCATATGCCTAACCCCAACCTTAAACCTTACCCTTACCTTCAGCCTTACCCTAACCTTAACCCTGACCTCAGCCTTAACCGTAACTTTAACAGGAACCCTCACGGGAACCTAAACCGTAACCCTAACACTGAAACCTGACCCTTAAACGCAAACCCTAGTCCTAAAACTTAAATTACGCCTAACCCTAACCCTCACTAAACCCAACAGCCTGACCGAAACGGGCGACCTGCCTAACTCAGTAAGAGCACGCCTACTGATAACAAGTACGTACGTCGACAGTATCAACGTATAATGTCTGGCTACCAACTGCGATCTTACCGTTTGAACGACCCGCGGGAAGTAACGTTCGCTAGCGATCAGAGGAAATGAAATGCGATAAAAAGACCAGAAGATACGCCAAACTTGCAAAGTAACTTGGACGGATTTCAGCAGTGGTGTGATGGATGGCTCCCTAACCTCAATTTCAACAAATGTCAACTCATTCGACCACGACCTCGTTACAGACACATGATGAGATTTGAATACCAGTGTTTCATCGGAGGTCATCAACTCAAGCCAGCAAATGAATTAAGGGGCCCAGGTCTGTGGATGACATCCGCTCTCAAGCTTTCGATTTATTGCGCCAAGATAGCAAAGAAAGCTATGTGTACCCTGAAAGTGCTTAGAAGATGCCTCCTCAACTTTGACTGAGAGTGAGGAGAGTCCATCCTCACGGGATGTTAGAGTGAGATTGCTCATTCTGACAGCCCGTAATGCTCGTTTCCTTTTAGATAATCCAATGGCAAGCCGCCCGGAAGGAGTGACGCTCTGGTTGCCGCGAACTTAACCTCTACAAGGTGAACCTCACTGTTCTCAGTGAGACTCGATTCTCCGAAGAGGGTTGGCTGAAGGAGGTGAGTGCAGGCCACATCTTCTGGACCGACCATCTAAAGACAGAGTGACTCGATGATGGCGTCGTCTTTGCCACTGGAATAGTATCGTGGGGAAACTGTCTCATCTGTCACAGGACATCAACGACCGCCCCATAACCCGGCGCCTGCCATTTCGGGGAACCAGGTTTGTCACCGTCGTCAGACTCTACGCCCTCTACTGACCAAATATCACGAGTTAAAGAACAAGTTTTATGGAGAACTTCGGGCCCTCCTATCGAATGTGCCGGACTCAGGCAAATCAATTGTCTTTGGTGACTCTAATGGCAGAGTCTACACAAACCATTTAGCCTAGGGGAGCCCGCAAATACAACGGCTTTCCCGTCATACAGCCCTGCGAGAAACACAACTTCCTTCTGGCCATTACCCTCCTTCGCCTTGTGACGGCGAAAAAGGCAACATCAGTAGTAGTTCAAGGGCGATGACGAAGAAATTGGCAGTCTGCTCCTTGAGAAGTATAGGCTACATACGACTTGTGACAGCCGCAAAACCAATGCAAGCGCGACGGAATTCTTTAGAGCCTGTTATAACACTTACTGCGAGAGATCCGATGTGCATGTGTAGGTCAAACTGCTAAACGGTTTGAACGGTTTGATTTTATTAGGACTACCTATCGGAGAAATTGCGAATCAACTTAACTCTGCTCTTGCTTTTACTATCCACGCAGTGTCCGCGCCTTGATTTCCATCTTATTCTTTTTTCTCCGTATTTACTGTTACATTATCCGTCCTAATGTCAAAACCCGCTCCAATATTCCACCTATGCTGTGCGAAAACCCGGAGGTGTTGATACCCCTTTCACAAAAAGTCGATATGGAAACCGAATTTTTTAACGTCCCGCGCACGGCCCAATTTAGTAAGAGATTGTCCAGCCAGGCAGTGTAATTTAGGTTATCGTCGCAGCACATAGTAGATTGGAAGGCAAGAAGGAAAAATGGCACAGAAAGGGTTGCTTGTTTCAGGTGAATCATTCGCGTCTTCACGAAATAAGCCGCTTTGTTCAGCGGTCGGCAAATGGCAACTTGAATCAGCGCTCGAGCTTTTGTCTGGCAACGCGCGTCAGGGCTCAAAACAGGCTGTAGCAAGTACCTGCTAAACCAGAACAAATAAAAATAACTAAGTCTAATATGGCGGTCATTTATGCTTACTTGAAATGCATTTTGCTCAATGTGAGAAGAAACGGCATCTTCATTTGTGACCCAACTTTGAAAAACTCGGCGACCTCAGTGGGATTGGAATCTACGAGTATAAGGGGAAGGCTTGGGCTCGCTTTGAGCGGCGAGTTTAATCACATTTGTGTAAACTTACACGTTTAGCCTACTGAAACAAATAGTATGCACCAAATCAAATACAGAATACTAACTGCTCAAGCAGGATTTCCTACCTTATTAATCTGGAATCCACCGGAGGACTTCCAGTCGCATGTAATGTGAAAGGCAAGTCTCGGGAAAGCTGGCAGAACAAGACAGTTCACAAAGTAAATGCTAATAGTAGATCACGAAAATCACTTGTGTCGTGAGGTTTGTCATATATCAACCATCGTTAATCGAGAAAGTGGGCGCGATAAATAAAGACAAACAGCTAATCCACTACACTGCCACTAATCCATCCTGGCAGTATTTTTACAGCTAGAGATTCGGCTTAAAAATTCAAGTAGTTGATTGCCATAAAAGCGATGCAATTTCCTCTTGCACGAAAGCACAGGGCTTCCAACAAACCATCGTTCACGTGCGACATTAATAGCATTAGAAAGAAGGCTGAATATGCTAGCCTACAGACAAGCATATATTGACCCAGGCATAGAGAGAACACGCCACTGTAAACGTTTTTCATCATCGGGATTATCGCAACATATTTGACTGTGTTGAAAGGTCATTTTGGTTTCAGAATTGGGAGTAATCCAGTCATTTCAAGAGCGTCATTTTTCTATGTACTATGTTCAGCACTGAGGATACATGTCAGTCCTTCAACCAAGGCAATACTGGACGAGCTCAAAGGATACAAACTAGAATACCGTGGCAAGGTGACTCTGAAGGGTCGAGGCAACGTGGACATGTATTGGCAAGTGGGCAAAAGGGGTTTCAAGAGACCAATAAAAAGGCCCCTTGAAAGTGATGGGTAGGTATTTTCATCCTTGATATGGTTTTCTACTCAATTCCCTCGCCGAATTTTCGTTGACAAAAGACTGAGGAAATGACAATAGTAAATTACTAGAGAAAGCACGAAGTGTGGGAGAAAAAAAGGAAATCGATGGTGGCATGAATAGTATAACCTCAGATATACAACACAAAAATTACGCTGACCAATTCGAATTGGCTTGCTGGAAACACATATTGCAAAGTAAACGTTGAAATATTTGTTCCATAACAACGATTGTTGCAACGTCGAAGGTGACGGGATCCAACACGGGCTTAATCACGATTTCCCTCCATGCACAGTGACATTTCCGTGTCAGACCGACTTCACGTGCGATTGGGCTCATTTATTTGCGTGGTGTAACGGCCTATCTTGCGTACGACATAAGAGTTCTACAACAACAATATCCATTATACAGATAACTAGAATCGTGAAGATTGGAGGTTATCATGTTAGTGCAAATCCGCAAGTCAACATTGAATTTTACCTTTTATCGTATGATATATATATGTGTGCGTTAATAGAAGCGAAGATGCGCGTCCCCGGATATAAATGAGAAGAAAAGGCGATCTCGGGAACCATTGTTTTACTGTCCTGACGTTTCAAAAGCATACAAGCTTCCATCGTCGGAGGTGAGTGTGGTATCGCGCCTCACAGTATTTATAGGTGGGTGAAAGTCATCTCAAAACGGGTT
>CACRXP010000335.1:479976-494920 GCA_902702965.1 Spirometra erinaceieuropaei | reverse complement strand
AACCCGTTTTGAGATGACTTTCACCCACCTATAAATACTGTGAGGCGCGATACCACACTCACCTCCGACGATGGAAGCTTGTATGCTTTTGAAACGTCAGGACAGTAAAACAATGGTTCCCGAGATCGCCTTTTCTTCTCATGTGTATGTACACAGAAAGTGAGAAAAGAAGCTAATTTCTGGGCTAGGGGAGGCCTTGCTTACTTCACCCCTTAATAGCACAGTTAATAGCACATATTTGATTTGGATTATATCGAAAAGTCCTACGGGCGACGTCGTGTATAGGTATTGTTGCCGTTAAAGCAAAGGCTAAATCAAATTTAAGCCTGCTTTTGACCCTCTAAATAGAAAACAATTGACCCAAGAAACCAGGATAACTGCTTCCAAGGTAGGATGTGGCGGTGTTTCTTAGAATTCTTCATTTTCACTCAAACCTGGCCTCTGACAGATCGCGTTGCTGTCTCAAAATCGAACTCCTCTCTCCCCCACCTTATTAAGTTTCTTTGTTGGTTACTTGTACCTAAAATTTTTAATTATAGACACCAGTATATTTTGGACTTGCTACGGAAGATAGGTCTTTCCGCAGGAGGTCCCGCCATGAACGAGATGGGGGAGCAGAACGAGTGCCCGAGTGCTTCACAACGGCCTTCGTTGGACACGGTGGGACGGGCGAGTCTAGACTTCACTACCTTCTTCCAGTCTGGTTTAAAAGTACAAGGAAGGTCTCGCCGCAATGGCAGTTTCAAATTAAGTAGAGCAGATCAGAGAAGGAGTTGGAAACGTTAATCTCAGGAAGGTCTCAAAGGAGGATTAAATGGAAAATGCAGACCACGTAAACATCACTGAAATCAAACTAATTTGGTTCTATCCCCAGATCATTGTTGTCAGACACCACCTTTCTTAATGAGTTTGTCTGCTTGAACACTCTTCTCACCTGAATGCGTCATATTGCTTAAAGCGAGAAACAAAAGAAAGACTGGCATTTAAACTTTCCATTTTTTATGCATGCAACTCTGTCTATAACCAAGTCTCTGTATCCAACTCCCATAGCAGAACAAGTTCCACTAGAAAGGAGCGACCGATCGGTGTGTGGGGGTGAGCGGTGACGGCGTCGCGGAGAACGGTAACACCACCGGTGGCGAGAGGGTGACTGCGTGGTTCGTATCTGGATGTATCTCGTCAGTGGAGGAACCGACATAATATTGATCGACTGCCATAACTTTGAGATAGATCATGGGAGTCATGTGAAGGAAATATATGGATGGTTTGGACAACCTGCCGATCACTTCATTCTGCATTCCGCAGAAATTTTGATGTCTCATGTGATAAATTCAAAGTGATGGATTAACCAGGAGCCAGTCATTTTAATGGAGGACAACATGACAAAGCTAAGGCGTTTGTACTGTCTGAAGATTATAAAAACCCCGTACTCCAGGAAGCTCCGAAGATGCTTAAATGAGATCTAAAAGTTGAACATTTTACGTCCAAACGTAATGTACAAAATCTTATGTAGGAAGAGCTTTCTGGAGACGAAATAGGTAAGAAGTTAACTGAACCTGCGAGATGCTGCGATAATAGTGTCCATCAGAAACCTTTATGACATCGACCTGGAAGATGAATTGTGCGTCTGGGAGTAGGTGAGTAGGCTGTCGACTAATCCACGGCCTGCATGACCCCGTTAAACGGAATGAGGACGCATAGTAAGATTGCCCACTGTGCTGTTGATTGGAAACAGTGCTTGTGGTCGGATGTATTGTATAACCGTATTTGTGGGAGGAATCGACGGCAGAATCTTGCTATATGGCCTAACCACTTTAGCCTGCACTCGGTATGCCTCCACTTTCCGCGTAACAGAGGGACGCCGGTAGATCCAACCAGACAGTCCAAGATAGACGGGACGGCGGCGCACTTGGAGCTGTCGATTATGACGCCTACATCCTGTTACATGCTAAGCACTAGGGCGAGACATTCATGGTTTGTCTAGGTTTCGGTACAGGTCACTGCGATGTTACCAATACAACTGTGGCAAAAACGGATTCCCTGTATGGTTTGGTTTGAAAACCGTTTCCAGGCGTGTGGCTGAGGACGAAGGTCGTTTACACTTGCAACAATCCGAAGATATTCAAATAAGTGATGATGGCCATCTTGTGAGGGTCTTGTGTGGTAACAGAAGTCTGATGACATGTTCGGATCGTATAGATTTTGGAGAAGATGGACCTGCAGAATAGAGTGTCAGCGAAGTTCCAAAAACTTTGGATTGGTTAACTCCACAGAATGCTGTCATTTTTCAGCAGAATGCAGCCGTCACTGGTGCGCCCACCGCTAATTGTGGACTTTTAAACCATGTTCACGTAAAAGCTCGAAGACCACCGGCCTGAATTATAATACCGAGTTACAATATACGTTTTACTTAAGTTTGACGGCAGTCGTACGCGCGGATAATGGAAAAAGAAAAGCCTGGAAGACCTCTGGCCTGGATGCATTAAACCACATCGCAAGTATGGGCAACTGTGTTGAATATGGTAAGCGTGATTGCGGCGAGACTATTCCGAGTAGCCTGGGATTATGAGTCAACATTGTTGGCGTACTTGCTTCCTATCATTAGGCGTGCATTTATTAAGTTACATATTTCAGGCGTGTCGGCCGCGTGGGGTGTAATGTATTCGACCTCGCTTTGGTATACCTCGTCTGCTGCTGTGTTGCCATTGCCATACCTCCCGCAGGGCGGTTATGCTGTAAATTCCTTCATGTTATTGCTCACGTTCACATTTCTTCTCATCGGCCACTTAGCGCGCTTGCTACATTACTACGACTGGGTACGCCAGCTATGTTTGCTTAATTTGGCGTAGAGGCTCTGTCAGGATGAATTTCTCCTTCACTTTAACCGCCCCGAGAACGAGGCGCTGCAAAACTGTCTATATGGGCTCATTGCATTGCACCCCCCACACGAAAATCTTTAGTAAAAGGCGAAAGACTTAACCTTTGCGGATTGCAATTCAACACGCTTTCCATTATCCTTCTAATTGCGAGCTGCTTCAATCTTGTTAACAGATCGCTACCCTTCACCTTCCTCCCTTTTAAAAAACAGTCCGGTTGTATTCGATCGCAGGGGGGGGGACTCCCATACCGCGTTCCATGCGGCTACCGCGTGAGTTGGCTAGGCGCGTAGGCGTTGGGTGCACTTAATCGGTGCCGGTCTGCCCCGTCAGTGCACCTGTCTTTTCTACATACTTCAGGGGCTGCACTAGCCATTCATGGCTAAGCCGTACAGACGTTAAACCCGGTTGCTAGTAAGGAATTCACTATTTCAGTGCGGAGTATGAAAGAATTACAAACTGTTTCCGTTGTACCAGATTTCAATGGCCAAAATGTAAATTGCCTGGCCGTTCAGTTGTTCTCTCTGGCTGTTATTCCACTGGCTGCTATTATTGAACAATTTAGAAATATACAACAACCAAGTACGGCGGCGTCCGTCACTCTTCCTCTGGACAGGTCCTGTCCGAATGACTGCGCAGCCGACATATTAAGTGAAGGCGCTAACCCAAATGTAACCACATCTTCCTTCAGCCGGAAATTGAAATTCTTGTACACCAACGTGCAGAGTTTGCTATCAAAGTTCGACGAGCTGAAGATCCACCTCTGCGACCTATCCCCTGACGTAATCTCTCTAACAGAAACCTGGTTGACCCAACACGTGAACGACCGTGAGCTGGCCTTGCCTGGCTACCAGATGTTTAGAAGGGATATGGAAGGGCGTCAGGGAGGAGGCGTACTCACGTATGTAAAAAATGGGCTAAATGTATCAGACAAGACCGATAACTTTTCGTGCAGTTCCGAGGCAATCTGGTTGTCTAATAAAGTGCCGAGCTCGCCTAGCCTCGATGTCCTGACAGTTTATCGACCGCCGAGACGGGACAACATGGCCTACACTCGCCTGCTGGAGGAGCTCGAAAAGTTCGCTACGCGGCCGGATACCCTAGTCATGGGCGACTTTAACGCGCCCCATATTGACTGGAGCTCAACCCGTGCAAATAGCTCGGAACAGACCTTCGATAGGAGTTTTCTGAACACGGCACTGAAGCTATTTCTCACTCAACACGTCATGTTACCAACTAGAGTACGCGAAGGCCAACAAGCCAACTGCCATGATCTTGTCCTTACGAAGTCACAGGACAGCATTGATGAGGTGTCATGCCTACCCCCCTCAGGTAAAAGTGACCACGTCGTTCTTCTATGGGATTACTAGCTTTTTTCCATGCTCAAGCAACCCGAGACAGTTAGAAGAAACCTTTGGCGCGGGTATTTCGACCAAATGAGGGCTGAAATTTCACGCATTGAGTGGGAGTTCATATTTGTTGGGAGCATACTCGAAGACTGGCAACGGTTCCGAGAAATCCTGCACGAGCTGATCGTAAACCACTGTCCGCTTTCACGGAAGAGGTTAACTAACAGACCTCGATGGCTTACGCAAGCCTTGAAGAATGAAGTGAATAAAAAACTATGGCTGTGGAAAAAATCGCTTTCTGACAGGAGCCCCACATCTATATGCGCGTAAAAAATTCAAAGAAATCGAGTCAAGGGTCTCATCCTCAAAACTAGAAAGGAATTCGAACGGGATCTGCTTAACCGTGCCGCGGAGAACCCTAAATTACTCTACGGTTACATTAGGCAGTGCACGCGGAACAAGGACCCAATACCCCTGCTAAGGACTGCTGAAGGCGAACATCTCACTGACGAGAGGGCGAAAGCTGGTCACCTTTCAGAATTTCTTCGGTCTGTTTTTAGTAGCGAAACAGGATTCAACCCTTCGGCCCCTCAATCCTTCGAAGACACCCGAATTATAGAGACCGTCCAGTTCACTGAGGGTATGGTTCTGACGGAGTTGCTGAGGCTAAAAGAATCCAAATCACCAGGTCCCGATGAGATTCCGGCGAAGATTTTGAAGGAACTCGCCGGTGAGTTGTCTAAGCCACTCCCCATGCTTTTCCATACATCCTTTGAGACCGGATATCTGCCACCCGACTGGAAGTCGGCGTGGATTACGCCGCTGTACAAGGGTGGAAGTCGGGTCTCTGCGAACAATTACAGACCGGTCAGCCTCACCTCCATTTGCTGTAAGATTATGGAGAAGATAATAAAGCAACAACTAATGCTGTTCCTTGAACAAACCCATTTGCTTTTCGATTCTCAGCATGGATTCCGAAAAGGCAGATCCTGTGTGACAAACCTGCTCTACTGTCTGGAACACTGGACTAGGGCTGTTGATACAGGAGATATGGTGCATGCCATCTATATCGACTTTAAAAAGGCCTTCGATTGTGTGCCTCACCACCGCCTTCTATATAAACTTAGCCGTGCAGGAGTGCGAGGTAAGCTTCTGATGTGGATTCGTAGCTTTTTAATCGGCCGCTCGCAAGCCGTCCACGTCGGTGACCAACAATCTGCCGAGGTTGCCGTTAAGAGTGGTGTTCCCCAAGGCTCTGTTCTTGGCCCTACACTGTTCCTCGTATACGTCAATGACTGCGCAAACGAACTGAATTGCGATGTCGCAATGTTTGCCGATTACATAAAGATCTGGAGTACCATACGAAGCGAAGTTGACGAGGCGCGACTGCAGACAAATCTGGACCACCTCGAGCAATGGTCGAAAGACTGGCTTCTATCGTTTAACGTAAACAAAGTGTACTTTCCTACGCGTCGGCAGAACCAGTTCCCCTAACCACACGGTCTACCGTCTGACTGGCAAACCACTGCAAGAAGTCGACGCCCAGAAGGACTTGGGTGTAAGGATCACAACCTCGCTTAAGCCTTCGCTGCAATGTTCAAAGGTGGCCAAGTCGGCGATGTCCATGCTATACCTTGTCAAACGGGCGTTCTCCTCCTTTGATGAAGACTGCTTCGCCAAGGTCTTTCAAACTTTTGTGCGACCGCATCTGGAGTTTGCTATCCAAGCATGGCGACCCTGGAACGCTAAAGACTTGGGCATACTCAAAAAAGTTCAACGGCGAGCAACGAAACTTGTATCTGGGCAGTGGTCACATTTAAGTAATATATGTTTATGTAATTTATTAAACTTGGGGCACGTCGCACACCGCTGCTCGCATTCACCACGATGCCTGTAGACCAAGCAATTTTCCTTCTTTTCCCGTATCTTAAGTGTGTCTCAACTGTCCGCTGTATTTTATCAACAAAGCAAGTTAATGTGACCCTAAATTCTGTTAACGCATGACATTCTGTGTTTATCTGTACAGTTTTTGCTATTCCCCGCGCATTTCTTTCATGTTACTTCCTTTCCATTTCCTACATATATATATCCTCTGCATGTAACCAATAGGGATTTCAAAGGTACACACCTACTTTCCCTGAAATATACTGATACTGATACTGAACTATGTGTAAAACATCATAAACATCTCACTGCTTACCTTTCTGGTCAGCTGCTAAATATCTCGGTTTCCGAGTGCTCTTCTGAGACTGGATAGGCCTGAGCCACATGGGATCTTCGATAAAGTCAGGCGACTATCCTTAAAAACCGAACCAGTTCTCAGTGCCCTTTTGGTACCACATTTGTTACATTATATTAATATTTTAGTGTACCTGAAGGCAAACCCGTCTGTGTGCTGACGCAATATCCGCAACGGCATCGGTTTACGACAGCGACATCTGACTTCCGTCGTCAGGACTCGTTTAGCTTGTAAATATTGCACTAAATATGCAAGATAGATGGGAAAGAGCAGCCGAAATGGTCACCCTGGAATGGAAGTCTCGGGCAGCTAGGTGAGTTTGGCTTCCGAAAAAAAGAAAATATATCGATGGATGTGGTATTTCCTCAATCATGAAGGCAATATTACTGGCAGTCAGTGGTGAGTTTGAATTCAGGAAGTTTGTCACCGTAACGACCTGTGAAAATTGACGTCGTAATCTCATTTCCAGAAAGAGAGTACAGTAGCCGTAGTTGGCTGTGAGGATGGGATTACAGGCCTGTGCGATAAAACGCCATACAACCTTGGTTTCGAGTGAATGAAAGGTCAGCCAACAATTGGTCTATATGAAAATACAGTGATCAATTTCTTTGCAGTTATTCCGAAAATGCCGTACCTTTTTCGCATTGATGTTCCACTACTAGATTTACGCATTCTGCACACCAAAACTGCATGCAACTTTTTGTAAGTTACCTGTTTTCCCTCACACCAGTACCGTTTAAAGGGAGTTTTCAGGGCTTCTGTCGTTAACTCCAAACATATTGACACTTACCGACTGTGTCCGTTAAATACAATAATTTAATTTGAATGTAAGAGTGGTTTTTAACATCCGCCATCCGCTCCTCCCTCTTTGCAGTATCTTTTATTTTGAGTCTTTGACAGCTACCGGTCGAGACTTCTGAGAATTTCATAAACACCCTTAGGAATAATATAAATGATCCTGAATATGGTACTGGTCATTTACATAAATAAATTTCCTGAAAGCATCAATAAAACTGGTTTTATTCACGTGCGCTGGATAATTATCAAAGAATTTAACCACGAAGACCTCTACAACGGGTGGGCAATATGATTCATGCAACCCAGCACAGTCGTCATATACAGAAACGTCTCGCTAAAATGATAATATTTTCGGGTTTGCTAGTGCATTACTGCAAGTTTACTTGTTTTAAGGACCTGCGTTGTAAAGCACGTCATTAAGAAATACTGGCGATGGTTTCTTCTATCTTTACCGTTTTTAATTATGGGTGGTCGGTTTCAAGTACATAACTTTTCAGTCCTTCCCGCACGATGCGCACTAAATGGCGTCAAAATTTGCAAGAATCCTGAAAATTTGATGGCCGTTTATCCGATGTGTGTCTTGCGTATTTTAGACATACGTTGTAAGTTGTTAGGTTTATATTTCATTAATATATTTTACTCAGACACAAATAGCGTCAACCTTTAACCTTCTGTCAAAATATCCCACATGTGACGACCCAAACACACATAAACATGCTTCTTCCTTAATTACGAAGTCCAACAGCAAGAGCACATTTCTATCCCTCTTCTTGAAGAACGTGAGGATTATTGTAACATTGCTTGGGCCATTAATTAACATAGGCGAAGCGTTCAGTTTACTGTGTGAAAGAGAGTAGTTCGGTTTTCGGAAGAAGAAAGTTTCCTAGTTTGAGCATACTTTTGTAACCCTACTAGCCCCTTTGCCCCGTTGCGAAACTCCCAGTATTGCCCACTTGATTATCCTGTCAGAATGAGGTCCAGGCATCACTTTTATGCCTGGCTTCCTCCACTCTTCCAAATGTCTCCTGTCTGCTACGGTCTGCAAACAGTTTGAAGGTAGTCATACAGGGGATTTACCCTACTGAATGCACAACGTCGTGAACCAAGCGTTTCCTAGACCAACCTCTGACAGACAGTAAAAGCGCTTAATGACTCTGGTTAATAATTGAATAAGAGTCGAGCATCGGAACACTCTGCTTCTTGTTCGGGGCTTTCAGACTCGCAGAGGAATCCATCGTCAGAGGTAGTAGCAGCGACAGAACAAGCAAAAATTTTAAGGCATGTAGGCCAATCATCAACCGACGGCACAAGACTGGAGGTGATTACGCAGGACTCTGTACGCCGTCGCTAGATGGATAAACCGATTGACCGAGTTCTCACCTGAGGCACAGGGTTCAATCAATTCTCGGCCTATTTTGTTTCCGGTGTCGGCAACTATTTTGGTGGCTGCGAAGTTAAACTCGTGACCCATTTCGTAGGTGTGGGCGGCCACTTGCGATAATGCGTCGCCTCGTCGCACAGCCAGCTTATGTTCGTGTATGCGCAATCCGAGCGTTCGTCCAGTCCGTCCTGTGTAGTTACACGGACAATTTTGACACAGAATGCGATACACTACTCCAGATTGCTCATCAGGCATTAACTGATCTTTGATTTTCATGACCCTATTGCGCATGGTGGCTTTTGGACGGTGGGTAATTCCAACACCTAGCTCCGCAGCAATGTGCTCGGCCGCTTCTCAAATGCGCTTGATGTATGGCAGAGAATGCCATATCGTCGGTGGCATTGATGTTCGACTTCTCTGGTGGCGACCGCTTAGGCAACGACTTATAAATGCCCTCGGATAGCCATTTTGCACAAACTGCTCGCGGAGATAACGGGCCTGACGTGCTCTGTCCTACGGTTTGCTGCAATGAGTTTGGATTCGTTTAAAGAGCTCAGGACAATAAACAGTGTTCCGGCGCTCGACTCTTCTTCTACACTTATCCATACACCTGGAAATCAAAACTTCGCCTTCACTCTAGTTAATCTCTCTCGCCGCTTCCTTCCGCAATGTAGAGATAGATCTTTCCCGAGCGCAGACCTTCCTTGCGATTTGGGTAGCTCCGTAAACACCCATTCGAGATTGTCGCTGCTTTGGACGAGCTGACGTCGACCCTGAATCGCTGACCTTATGCGCCCTGCTGTCAACGTACTGCTGCCGTCGAAGCGGCAGTGCCGCAATATCTCGCAGGTCCCCCTAAATCCTCAAGTCTTTCTCCAGGCAGTTCTCATCTGTAAGATTTTATAAAGCGTTTTATGACGCGGATTTCTGGAATTTTAGCTTACCGTTCAACACTTATAGTGCTTCCTTAAGGGTAGGGACATCATAATCTTCACTGTGCTTTCCCCTTCAGTTCTATACCAACAGTAATAATGGGAAATCCATTTTCCGTGCCACAGCACCTAAGACATCCACAATGTCGACCGAATGAAGTAGCCTGACGTTGTCCAAGCTCATCAGATTTCTACTGCAATGATTCCCAGGATCGACCCCAAAGTAGTGGCTGTCGACAGAAGCCGTGTCAGATTTCCCGGGGACGATATAGCTCCACTCCATGACCCCACGGTTGCCGTCTTACCATTGGCGATACCATAATTCTCTCTGACATTTTCACTATCCACTCTTTTATGTTAATAGCCCTTCGTTATTTATACGAATTGTGCTACACAGAAAGTGTACCCACAGACAGTTTATTTATAGACGGAGTTGCATTCACAAAGACGTCAGAATTTACACTTTAATCTCTGATTTGCTCATCAATCTAAGCAAATTTACGCATTCCTATGAGGACAATGTTTAGACCAGCAAGCTGTATGACGATGCTTTTGGGGAGGAAATAGAGATGTTTAGGGTGAAGGATGTTTACGTTGTCCGCATCTTTGATTTGATCCGTCTTCGAGACCATCCTGCATTTTAAGCTTCCGGCCACTTTTCCGTTTTCTTTCTCTCGATTTTAGACTTTTCAGGTGTCGCGAGTTTTCCGGCGGTTTTGAGCCCGACAAGAAAAAGCACGTGTAATCCAGACCAACCTGTTCTTCTGGGCAGGATAAAGATCGATGTGGAACATTCGGATGCCTGTTTTCCTCCTCCATCTTATTCGCGGCGCGTCCATCCACCGACAGAGGCATATTCCGCAGCAGATCCAAAATATACTGGTGCCTTCAATTAGAAAAACTTTATGTAAATGTAACCATTAAACAAACATGCCGAGGTCGAAGGAGAGAAAATACCTGTTCTGAAAAGGCAAAACGGTCTGCTTCTCATTGCCCAATTTGTGAGCATCAGATCAGTACGAAACTATGAAATTCCGAGAAACTTAGCTACATCCTAGGGTGACAGCCTACCATACGTCCGACTAACTAGGTTTGTCTGTGTTGTGCACAGCTATTACCCCTTCAGTTTACAGAAAAGTGTCTCCGCGACGGTTGTGACTTCCAACATACAGTTCAGCTTGTGGGTAAGCTCGGTTGAAATTGGTGCGTACACAGTGCCGATAGAGATGTTTGTGAAGTGACTCTCGGACACATTCTTGATGTACGGTAGGGAGTGCCAAATTGTTGGTGTGTCCAAGGCTACAGAACTCATTGTGTCAGAGCTAGGCGTGGGCATCGCAATCATCCGGCGACTACCATGCGTAGCAGGATCATGAAAATGAGGGATTGGCTGGACGCAGGTGATCAAATCCCGTGTCATAACTAGCTTTACCACTACATAGGCCAAACAGGACGACGTCTCAGCCCGCGAATACTTGAGCACAAAGGGGCCGTTCGAAGAGGCGACCCAGTATCTCAATTCGCCACTAACACGATGGAGGAAGGCCATGAGTTCGACTTCGCCAACACGCGGATATTGGCGCGAGTCGGCAACAAGACGGGGCGAGAACTGTTGGAGGCGTGGGTGTCGGACACCAACTTTATCATTGATTTGCCTGCGTGTTATCACGCGCTCCGCGCACGCAGCCAGGTGGCGCAGTCTACATCGTCGCAAAGTACAAATGCCGTCACCACGTCGGGGGCCCATTGTGGACCTGGCGGCACAAACCAGACCTAGTCACGGACGTAGTTCCTCCCCCGCACGGAACAACGATATAAATGTTCACACGTTGCTGCACTCTAGCAGTCTCTGATGATGAACTCCAGTTCGAGTCCAAATGCTAAGGCCAATAAATCTACTGTCCCAGTGATTGTGTCTTCGCCTTCTTTTAAAGAAGTCATTCCATGCGTGTTTAGTGCCTATATTTAGTGAATTCTTTGCAAATGCCATACGTCCAACAGGATTCGGATGTTTGTCCTTTTCACTGCCCAAATATCGAACGGTTAGCTAGACCGAACAATTCCGACCGATCACTAAAAATTTCGTTCTTCTGGAAAATAGAAAGGCGAAATCGTATATGCCCGCAATCCTCTGGAATGGCAGTCGCAGTTATCCCACCGCCTAGATACACCGATCGTTATTTACAGGGTTTAGGGGTTCCTTGTCCTACGGTCAGGAATAACCCGGTCGGTAAGGCACATGCGACGTTGCTCACTGGGATCGGCTATACATAAAAATCAACTGGAAGTTCGTCCGTTACATCATTTTGGCATTCTCTACCTCAGGAATTATCGTGTTTAGTCAGTGTACCAGTAAGAATGAAAATGTTGGTGTCGCAGAGCCGATTTACGTATAATGGCCTTCTTCATTCTGACGATTCAGAATGTCCGTACATTTGGCATTGTTACTCGGAGATCAATGCTCTATCGACTGGACGCAGACATCACTCTACGCTATGAACTGGGATAAGTATCATTTCCAGTCGGTCTGAAACGGCAAGCCACTGCTGCAGGACGAATAGAAGTAAGTGAGGTCGATCCAGCTCAGATCCAGCTCTCCGTTTCTCAGCAGAAACAGGCAAACAGGCTAAAAACTATGGCGTGGATGAATGTTCACGGAAGGGGCGCCCTTGTTCTATCTAGGACCGAGAGCCAGAGTACAATGTCTCCCTCTCTCATTGTGACCTTTATGGAACTTGTGTATACGACATCCGAGACTCCAAAGTGAAGTACCGCGTGCTTAAGTGGCGAGGGAACATCTGTTACGTTGCACGCACACGCAGACTGTTTCTGACTGTTAGGCACTGTGTCGAAGTCCTCTTTTTGTCGTCCGGAACTTGTCTAATTACCAGAATGTGAAAGGTTTGCGTGGTAGATGTATCGTAGATCGGCATTGCAAAAAACGAAATCATGTCCAAGTCGGCGCTGCGCGCTTCCAGTGGGGCAGTTCCGGAACTCGTCCCTTTCGAAGTCCCCATTATCGTTGTTCCGGAACATATTTTACCCCGCTTTGTTTTGTATATGTTTGGAAGTATGCTATTAATGCCCATCCCCAACTTCTTTTTCCCCAAGATCCGTCCTCTCTTCAGTAATTTACTAATGCTCTTTCAACAACACTTCGGTGGGAGAGTTGAATAGAAAACAATATTAAAGATAACAATACCTACCCGTCCCTTTCAAGGGGCCTTTTTATTGGTTTCTTGAAACCCCTTTTGCCCACTAGCCAATACGTGTCCACGTCGCCTCGACCCTTCAGAGTCACCTTGCCACGGTATTCTAGTTTGTATCCTTTGAGCTCGTCCAGTATTGCCTTTGTTGAAGGACTGACATGTATTCTCAGTGCTTTGAATGGCATATAAAAAGATGACGCGTGTAAAATGGCCTAAATGCTCCACATTCTGTAGGCAGTGTCCGGTTAACAAAATTAATCATGTTGCGACAATCCCGATGATGAAATACGTTGACAGTAGCGTGGGTCTCTCTGAATAAGACAATGCCTGTCTTTCTGTGTGAGAACATATTCAGACTCGTTTTTAACGTCCTTTCTTGCGTGAATGGGGATGGTATTCTGGCGTACCTTATGCTTTCGAGTAGAAAATACCAAGATGACGTGATTCTCTATCAAACGACTTAAATTAAGCATATTCTTGTTTGCAGTTTCTATAAATTATCTTTGAATCTGCAAGTCCACAGAAAATCAGTTTGAAAAATGTGTGCTACTTAAGTCGTCTTTTTTACGAGTACGGTTGCCACAAGATATCGAAAAGCAATGTATTCAAAGGCTGGCATCCTGCCGAGTCCGAAAGATTATAGCATTATGCCGCAAGATATTCAGTATTATAATCGCGTCTAAGTAATCCTTCCTAATCAAAAGCGCATTTCAGAATCTCAGCCAGAATTTCACAAGATCGGTCACTCACTGTACTTTCACAGGTTTTCTACGTCGTTTGCAAAAACACATCAGTAGCTCAGGAGTTTCTCACAGCACTGAGGTGTACTGCAATGTTATTTTTTAAATCGCTTTATGCATTTTTTGAAAAGCGTTTCAACATTTCTGGACTTTCTCATGATACTGAGAGTTTAAAAGATCATGGTTTTAATGTTGCCAATGAATTTGGAGCAACGAGAATGAAGCCAAAAATAAGACAAACACAGTGGGGGTAGAGTACAATAATGTTGAGTGAAGGATGGCAATTGCAGTAGGCGTGCTAACTCATGAAACGCTACACAAAATTCTTAAATTCCTTTCCTACTCAAAAAGATTGCTTAAGTAGGGTTGTAGTATTAATCACCGTGCAGCAAAATCGTAAGATATTTCAGACATTTCGGGATGCCGGCTTCCGAGCAAACTTCCTTCTGGCCGCGTGCAAAAACCACATTAATAAATGACCACTTAAGTAGAATTAATTTTTTAAATCGACTGTTGATGCCCTTATTAATTCAAATATACTTCGAAGAAAAAGAGGC
Source organism: Spirometra erinaceieuropaei (assembly GCA_902702965.1). NCBI lineage: Eukaryota > Metazoa > Platyhelminthes > Cestoda > Diphyllobothriidea > Diphyllobothriidae > Spirometra > Spirometra erinaceieuropaei. The sequence continues at coordinate 480,839 of CACRXP010000335.1, read as the reverse complement.
ATAAAATATTTATTCCTCATATTTGTGCTGTAGAAAATTACGTCTTCTTCCAACTTTATTCGTGAAAGAAGTGTATAATTCAACTTTAAAGGACTTTTCCGATTCCCGGGAGATTTTGAACCCGGCCTGTCGTTACACATGAATTAAGGTTTTAAAACTAGAAGCTGTCTATTCTAAGTTTATGACAAATTATATATTTCTATACGTTACTCAAAGAATACCCGATGGGATTCGTAGATTCCCCAGTTTATTTGAGCCATATTGTAAACTTTAAAAGGAACGTTCGTACACGCGGAGACGCGGTGTTTTATGACAGGGCATTTTAATAGTCTTAACAAATTTCACAAATAGAAACTTTTCAAAACCGAATTGTACCGTTCCTTCGAGTATAAAATTGGAAGAAGACGTTATTTGCTACCAAAGGAATAGAGGAAAGAATATTGTATGCGCGTTTTATTTGAAATATGTTTGAATTTATAAAAGCATCGGAAATCAATGAGAAAAATTCATTCACTTTAATTGGTCATTTTTTCAGAGTATGATTTTTTAGGCAACCGGAATCCAGAAGTACCTGAAATATCTTAGAATTATGCTGAACGGTGAGTAATACTATAATCCTACTTGAGTTAGATTTTTGTGTCGGAAACGCATTGCAAGACTTTGTTTAACATTTCATGGGTTAGCAAATTTACTGTAATTTATATTTATAAAAATCGTGTAAATCATCCCCCGAGGAAGACGAAGAAGAGAAATCGATTTCATGGACCAGGTTGTATTCAGACTGACGTTTCGGAAACACACTCGTTTCCATCATCAGAGTCGTGCGCTGACGTTTCCTGCTGGCCTTGATCTGTTGAGCCTTG
>CACRXP010000335.1:456286-471287 GCA_902702965.1 Spirometra erinaceieuropaei | reverse complement strand
AAGGCTCAACAGATCAAGGCCAGCAGGAAACGTCAGCGCACGACTCTGATGATGGAAACGAGTGTGTTTCCGAAACGTCAGTCTGAATACAACCTGGTCCATGAAATCGATTTCTCTTCTTCGTCTTCCTCGGGGGATGATACACACGGTAATATATCTGGACCTCGCATCTTCACGCATATTTATAAAAATGTATAGTTTTGACCACGATAGAATTAAACAATTTAATTTAGACTTTGCGTTTAAAAACCCGTTACCGATCTTGCTTTTACGGAAACCGTGAAGTCATTTTCTGGCAATCGGCTACCCTACAAGATGAAGCAGAATTCCACAGAGCATAATTTTCTGATATTGTGAGTCGTTAAATACTTCAAAATTGACCGAGGATTTCAACCGCAGTTATAATATTAAATTCAGTAATTACGCTTAAACTAGTTTCCATACTCAATTACTTTGCACACATCTTTCTGCTTCAAGGCCCATGCAAGCAGCCAGTCAACTGGATCTGAGTGAAAAATCGTTTTCTCCGTTGGTCATTACATTATTTTTAATGGATAAACCTGCATGATAGGAGTTATCGTTAATTTAACATTCCAAAGAAATAAAAAATGGGGTTAATTTTTTGCATGGTACAAGATAGGAACGATTCGAGCTCCAATTGAAGCATGTAGACGCTGCCACATTTCTTCCTAGGTGTCCGAAGTCTGTCAGTCGTATTTCTGAGTGACATCAAAAACGGAATTGTGAGTTTATATCTCACACTTTCCAAAACCCAGATGCCTCCTATAAAGCATTTACAGATGGGTAAGTTAGCAATAGAAAATTAAAACGCCCATTTGCTCCGTGTACATAGCGACGGCATAAGAAAAGTAGCCATATAACGGTGCACTTCCAACTTTCATCTGACATTTTTTTAAAAATGTCTTTTGTGAATATGCTCACCTTCTCCAGACGACTCAATCCGGGATGCAGTATTAATTGTGTCACCGAACAGACAATACCTTGGCATGGTCAGGCCGATCACTCCAGCAACACAGGCGCCTACGGAGAATAGGGTGAAAGTAATAACCAAATTTTCAACTGAAGTAATGCTTTTGCACAACATTAATGAACTGCTGAAAGTGGATTACCTTGTCCTTATATTAGTTCAGAGCCTTTTGAGCTTCTATGATAGTATTAAACAACCATAGGAAGATGCCAAAGACTGGCTTAAAATGTTTATGCACATAAAAAGCAAAGTTAGATCGTCTGGGCGAAAAAAATGACTCAGTTCGGGCTGCCGCATGTAGAGTTAAAGAGGGAAAGGGTTTTTCAGGAGAGTTTAAACACTTCAATGACGTCCAGTACCTTGAAGAAAAATCACATTTTTGCATCCCTCTGTTCAACCGTCCTAAACTAAGGACTCAGGTTTCAGATAGGATTTTGCGGGAGCCTGAAGACCTGGTGTTGTTCGTCGGCTTCTGTGTTCAATGGAATACTGGCGAAATGGTCCAGATTAGCGTCTGACCTAATTTGGGTATGCAAGCTACGTTTTTGTTTCTTTTCAGTTGAATCCGTTTAGGTGTTAAAGCCTTTTGCATGTCACTTTACAGATATCTTTTTTGGAATTTATTGAGTACAGATTTACAAATGAAGTCTGTGCGGGAGACCAAACGCTTGATTATGGTGTGCTTTTGATTAAACGAATTAAACCGAATGGCGGCTATGGCAGAAAAAGGAAGTTACGGAGTCAGCATAATGCATCATAATCCGCAACGGATTCATCGTTCGCGTGAGATATATAGTGCTTATTAAGACATTGTGCTATTAGATTGGCGTATCAGAAATACGACTTCCTGCTTTTTCTTACAGCTTGTCTTGTAAAACCGATCGATGAATGTGAAGGGAGTCATGGTTATACCTCTTAAATAAACAAAATAATTCGGCTACTGGAAATCAGCATGCGCAGGGCGTGCAAAAACAAAAGGCGATTGATTGACACACCGTTCAGTGTCCAGGACCTTCACACCAAAGCGTTGCAACAAATGGCATCTGAATACTAACAATTTCCAACATTGTTTTGGGTACATCTAGGCCTATGTCTACCTGTGGTTCGATTTCGTGGTTTCGTAAAGTATACTAGAGCAGCAAGCGCAGTGCCAGTTACCAGAGTGTATTCCAATGCGGAGCAAAATGGGAATCTGTGGCATGTGTGGAATGACAAATGTTCCAACCACGCTGAGTAGCTCCAGAGCCACTGTGGCGATTTCACCAGCGTGCCGCCTGCCGTTTCTGATAGGTAACCCCGAGGCCACCATGTACGCATCACCTATGGTTTCAACCTGAAAAATAAAAACAATGCTGAAACAGCAAGTCCCAGACGAGAAAGACAAGGTCATATTATCGAACCATCTCTTAAAAATACTTTCTATTAGCCAGTCTATTTTCTCCCTTTCTACATAATTTCTAAGGACTTCTACAGTGATCCACTACCCTCAGTGTAGGATCTTTTGAAAGGGCTTTTGAAATTCTCGGAGTGGAAAATTCTCGGAGCTTACATTTTCCTAATTTCTGCGAATATTCCCATGTTACAATTGAAAAATCACTTTGGCAAACGTGTTTTCGGTAACTCTCCATCAGGCCAAAACTGTCACGTAGAAGTTTAAATTATGTAAAGTCAGTCATTAGGTCAAGGGGGGCGAGGTAGAGGGGGGACATAGGCTGTGAGTAACGTTTGTACGTCGGGTGCGTTGTGCACGCACTACTGTCATAAGGAGGTTGGGTTCGCGTTGGTCACGGAAGACAGAGCGCCTGTGTCAGAGTCTTCTGACAGCATAGCACTGGATTCGCTAGCCGTATAGCCACTGCTTTGGAATTGACTCGCTGATTGGTATCGACAAGATGTGCGAGGACAGAACTCGAGATCGATTTCTTTTCTCCTCTGCCTAGCCAGGCCGGTATGTGTTCACGTACTCTCTTTTCCAGGCGCCTCGTTGTACGGCCAATGTATCCCGCTCCACAAGAGAAAGTAAATGAGTAAATACACATAGATGTGGCCTGCAACGGGAGTCGGTCTTTACCTCCCAAACGTAGGAGGGGAGAATTTGTGAAACATACATGTAAGTTCGCCGCGGGGAAAGCGCTAGTGGTCGCTGTCTTCAGACGTCTTCTTACTAGGTCACTTGCTGCGTCCAATTGAAAAGGCAATCTTATAAATAAGTCCTTCTTTTTTGCAGTTGCCACGGTGGGCTTTGCAGTGCGCTCCCCTATATTTCGGTGGATAAATCTTTCTGGGTATCCGTTTTCGTGGAGTATATCCCGCAACCGCTGGCGTTCTGCCTCAACAGTCTCAGGAGAGCAGACATTTCGCACTCCTGCTGCCAATCCATGGACCAAATTGCGTTTAATATTTAGGGGAACAACACTGTGAAAATTAATGTATTGTCCGGTCCAGGTTTTCTTTCGGAATACCCTACGTTGGATAGACCCATTCTCTTGTCGGTGCAGAAGAATATCGAGGAACGCGATTTCATTGTCTGCCTCAAACTCTGCAGAGAACGTTGGCGAGGGGTGTGCATCGTTGAATTTTTGAACCAGGACGTCTGTGTCTGTGGTAACATCTAATTGCAAGAAGGAAGGGAACTAATACAGACGTCTGATCTCTATGCCGATACCTTGTAGACGTCGAATTTCGCAATTGTTGAGTCGAAGGTGGAATAGAGCGCATTGAGTAGATCAACGATTTGCAGAGGTGTAGACCAGGCTGAAATTGCTGTGAAGCCAACGATGTTACTGAAGTAGATGGTGACATCGTCGAAGGCTTCTGGGGCCACGGTATTGCCAGCTACCAGCGCCTGTGCAACAGATCTGTGGCAATGCAAATAAGGTCTATTTTAAATTTTTGCAAAAGGAAAAACTAGCATAGTGAGACGCAAAACGGCCAGCAAATAATTTTCGACAATTGGAGTGACCATAGAATGACGATAATAGAGTGAACTGGACATCATCCACAAATTACAGCACATTTTGCGGCATTCCCTATCAATTCCACCTCGATTTATGTGAGTTTGCAAAAGGAAAAAACGGGGATAATGAGAACCCATTGGCCGTCAGCTAATCTTCCGCCTTAAAAAGAAAGTAATACGGTGACCTTGATTACACTCACATATTAGGATACACTTCTTTGCCTTGCTATCGATGCTATTGTGTCAGCGGTGAATTTAGTAGTGTCTGATATTTAGTATTATTTTTAGTTTTGTGTGACAAATTGTGATCCTGTATTGCTTCATCATTTGGCAAGCAGTAGGTCTTTCAAAATTAACATACTCCGAAGACTTCTCTTAAATTTCAACGAATGGCCGCTGAGAAATGGGAGTTTGTTTGGTATTTTGTAAAGTGAGGGATTGTAAAGTGGGGATTTTTCGACGCCTGCAGGGTATGGTAGGAGCCGTGCAATAACTGATAGTACCTTACTTAAATTACTATCTCTGTAACAATTTTCTCTTGGTTTATCGGTTGAAACAGTTTATAGTTAGTTTCACCATTGCTTAATTCAGCTTGATTTATCATACTGAAAACCACAGATATCAGGCAAACCCCCAGACAACTGTTTCGCCAATTTTCTGCCGCTGCATGACACAGCTGCGAGGCGTGAGTCGGAACACGTTTGCAAACTAGTGGATGACTGCTAGTAGCTTATAAATATTACGCAGTTATCCCCGTGTAGCTGATTAGTTTCGGCTCAAACAGTCATAGCAATTTTCAAAATGAGCCTATAAGGCTTTAATTAGACTGATTTAATCCAAGTTAACTCTTGCTTTCTGAGGAGGTTGAAAAGCTGAATGTATATTAATCCAGTTCAGCCTACAGAGGTGGAACAAAAAAACAATATATGTGTCATAGATCCTGGATTCTGCACCGGGTGATAGGTAAAAGTATTGGGAGCATCCCTAGTGTGCGTTCACAGTCACTGTTATAATGAAAACTTTGATTTTTCATAGCAATCGTCATCTTATTATATGCAACTTTTGATTCCGTTTTATCTTAGGGACTTTTTCATCAACCTGCAGTAGGTGAGAGGTAATGATTCACTCAGGCAGGCATAAGGCAAAACATTTTCGTTATGCGATCAAAAATTAGCCCCTGGTGCCATAAAATTGCTTTGTAGTAAACTCACAGTGGCAACATTCTTGCGATCAGTTCTTCTGTTTTTACTTTCTCCTCCTCGAGTTCCAGCGTCCGCTCTCGCACTTGAGATTCCAAATCTGCCGAGTATTTTTCCATCATATTCAACATATGGTCAATAATGTTGGCCTTTCTACAGAGAAGATGAAATATTAACGCAAACCTACTTATTGCACTAAAAGGAAGCTGGAAGGATGGTAGTTGGCAGCCCTGCCTACTGATTCTACAATTGCACGTACTGGCTCGATTTCAGTAGCTGTGATTGCGTTATCATTATGTCTGGGATCGCAAGCACAGAAGCCCTGTCGGGGTGACTTTCCTGTTCGCTTTAACCGCCCCGAGAACTAGGCGCTGCAAGAATGCCTATAAAGATTTATTGCATTGCACCTCCCACTTGTAAACCTTTAGTAAATGGCGAAAGATTAATCCCAAGCGAATTATGATTCATCATGCTTCTCATTACCATCCTAGGAGGAATGGCGCGGGTCTCCGTTTTGTCGGTTTGTCTGCGTCCTTGAGTCTTTTTGCTCCGGACCTCCTGCAGAGTCCGGTGTTATCGTGTACGAAAGGATAACCGACGCGCAGATAGGGTGTCTACCGATACTCCACCCGTTGTATCAGTCGTATTGACAGAGTGTTGCCCTCCACCCCCCGCCTTTACGAACAGCCGGATTGTATTTGGTCTCAGGGGTTTGGGTGAAAACTGGGACGCCTTGTTAACGCCGCCATGGCCAGTTAGCGATCCCTTCCTGCACTTCCAGTTTAAGACACTAGGACCGCCCCACGCTTCGACACTGTCGGGTTTGAACTGGGCGCACTTCACCCACCACATCGCGCACTTACTACCTCTTGGGTTCAGACTAAAACAGCAAGGCGTCTCATACGCCAGTCTGACGCGGAGTGTTCACTTTCCGTCCTTGCGATCAGCGCCGGCTGCAGTTTAGTCCGCCAGCGATCATTTGCGGGGGTAGCTTGAGGTTTCTCCTATCGGTCCTGCCTACTGATTCTACAATTGTTCCTACTGGCTCGATTTCAGTAGCTGTGATTGCGTTCTCATTATGTCTGGGAGTGGACGCGCAGAAGCCTTGTCAGGGTGACTTTCTTGTTCACTTTAACCGCCCCGAGAACGAGGCGCTGCAAAAATGCCTATATAGATTCATTGCATTGCACCCCCTACACTTAAATCTGAGATAAGGATGCATTTATTCCGCATGCCGTTTTCATTAGCCATGCTCATTTCCATTCACTTCTTGCCTTTTTCCCCTTATGTAAATTAGGCTTTCACTTTGGCAGGGGCGTCAATTCCAGGCATGCACTACAACCGCCATTTACGCGTCCACTCATTTGCCCCACCCGTATAGCCCTTATTACCATCGGTCCCGTAAGACAGGTAGCTGGGATTTTTCCGCACGGGGAGGGCTACCACCACCCGTCCCACCCAACGTTTTATGTTACAAAGCATGCTAATCCCTATATTTTAGTAACATTACGTTTTACAATTTTCGCTATCTCCTGACCGCCACATATGCGCTTGCTTCGATATTACTTGGTCCATTCAGTACTGTACTGGATATTGTACGATTTTGACATAGAAGGCATTCACAGACAAATTCATACCAGTGACCAATGCTTGTTGTATGTAATTACTTACCTAATTTTTTTCACACTTGCCTTACACATTGTTTTTTATGACGTTATTTTAACCAAAAGGGAGTTCAAAGGCGCTCGCCTACCTTTCCCTTAATAAATCTGATCTGATCTGATCTAACCAGGAAGCTCAGTGTTGCATGAATGAGTCTTGTTGCTGCGTGCAAACAAGCGATGGGCAATGACTTCTCGGCGTTATGAAAGTTCAGCTTGATTGGGAAAGTAACAGGTTGTGTAGATTCATTGTACAAATTCAACAGTTTCACACGTTTTATTTTTTCTACGAACTGATTAAGAACGTCACATCTGACAAATGAAGGCGTCAATTGGTCCTCTTATCAAATGCACATTACACGGACAGTCCAGAAAGTTAAGTTACTCAAAGGTTGGCATTGCGTATACATACAGTCTCCCATACTGCTCTGGGGATTTCAAACCTGAAAGATGAGACTACTTTGGAGTCCAGCTCAAACGCAATTTTCAATTGCTAAAGCGATTCCGGGTTAGTTTTGACTTTTAAATCATTAAACACTGTCCAATTACCTATCCGAATTGACCTCGTTCATAGGACTATTTTCTGCAAAGTACTTGAAGGCATGAGAGCGAAACTCACTTCCCACTGCTATACTGTTCCAGTTGTACGATAATTTCCTGGAATGTTGGACGGAAATCTGGGTTTTCTGTCCAGCAAGACCGCATTAGATCCTTGTAAAAATATGGGATCTCCGGAATGTTCACCTTAAAACCAAAACAATTTTTTCTGGATTACTTGCTGGCCAGTCATAAACCATGTGATTTAAAATGTTTGCCTATAGCACCAGTGGAATGTACAACAGCCTCGAAATAATAGAACTACAGACTGCATTGATTACAAGTTGCGTTATGTGTGGATTGTCCCCCGATCACCCCACCGTGTCTGTACGCATAAACATGCCTGCGTACACACGCGAGCATTGTAGCACCATGGTCGGTTGTCTTTCTTGTGAGCGCTCTCACAACCAATCCAACTCATGCCATACAAAGGAACTTGAATGACAAAACCACCAGCGGCCGTCCCGTCCCTCCGTCCGTGGTACTGTCACCTGTGACAAGGGTTCAGTCTCGTGTAGAATTGAAGGTCCTACTTCTTGTATTTCGAAATATTGTTACTTACGACTTCACCTGATGGTTGCATTGACAGTGACATTCTGATTAGCTTATCCACGACATTCGTAAAGATTGGACAAAAAGAGGCTATCCGCCGTTTCTTCGTTATGTCCGACTGCTGCATTTTCATACTTGTTTGCGCGTCATAGCTTTCTGCCTTCTAGTTTACGTTTCGGTTATTGGAATTTTTAGACATCAACTGGAACACTACAACTCCACCACTGACAGCAGGTGTATAGTTGAATTGGTATGTCCAACCACTGCAATGCGAGGGTGTCCCTCAATTCCATGTAACCGGTTTTCCTGTATCCCATTACTATTAGCCGAAAAACGATATTATTTGTGAGTTCAGTCTATAGCTTACAAGAATGGAATTCAACTGAGTAAGCCGCTGTTAAGAGTCTGATATAGAGAAGTTCAACAGAAACAAACAAAAAAATGAATGTGACTAGGGATGACAATTCCTATCTGCTCTATACAATTGATTTTTGAGGGCCTTAAAAATTAGTGAGAAAATGAATGCTATTTCAGTAGTCATCTTTGCGGAGTATGGTTTTTAGATGCATCCGGAAAGAAGTTAGTCCGAAAGCTGGCGTCCGAGGCAACCGAGTTATTATAGGTTTATGCACTACGACGGTTACTTTTATAACACTATTTAAAATTTTTCGAAAAGAAAATGCATTCCGGAATTTCTGTTAAGATTTCCTGAGTTAGCCCACCTACTGTACGCTCGACGGAATGAAAACGTCAGAGTTGTGTATAAATGCAAGAGTATGAGGGTAGGGGTTACCCAGATTATAGGCGTCAGAATCCTCGAACATTTGTTTACCCCACATAGGTGGACGGAATCCGAAGTTATAAAAGACAAGGTTTTGGCTTTTTGCTCGTATTCTTGTCGACTGATCGTTTTACCTAAGTGATATTGCCATGCTAAACCCCTGCTCCCAAGTGCACGGGAGAGAATACTGTAAGTCGACCTAGACCGTGAACATTATTAGTGCGTCTTTAAAAGATGGCAATTAAGTCAAATTCTCGATAGGCGGAACGAAAGAAAAGTCTACTGCAGTTAAGCGGTCATATGTTCGTGTAGTTGCCCCATCGGCGTCATACCCGCTAGTGCGTACATTTTGAAAACGTACCTCAGGCCTAAAGGGTGGATCGCCTGCACGAACCTTCTCAACAATTTCCTCTGCCGAGAGGTCACAGTCAGGGAAGGGTTCGGAGCAGCAGAGAATCTCCTGAAGAATTATGCCGAAGGAGTAGACGTCCCCTTTTTGAGTCCCCGCAATCCTTACAATGACTTCACGCAGAAGTTCGGGGGCCGTCCACAGCAGATCTTGATAAAACAGGAAAGCGTTCACAGTTTCGACTTCAGATGGGCTTAGCAATAACTGTATTTGAAACGGCAAAACTTTGGAAAACACTAAGGATGAACTAAAATGACTGTCTTTTCTCGCCTGTCGTCGAACTGTTGATAAAATTATGGATTATGATGGATCTGATAAACAGGCGTAAGACTTCATGAAATTGGTATTGTGAATGTGACGAACGGTCGTATTCTACACAATGCTCACTCTTGTAACCGCGCTCCTCAGCTCAGGAGCAAACGTTTATAGCTTCGGTCTAACATGTTTTTTCTTGCAAAGTAATCTCACTTAGCGCTGAACTCAGGTAACAAACCACAGCCAAAATATTGCCGGATGAAGGTGGCTAACAAGTCAGAAGTGGCAAATCCAGTGTTACTACCTCTGACAATGACAAACACCGCAGTTCAGAACGCGCTGTAACCCTGTGCCCACCTCGCCCACCAGTATCTGTTCTGTTGCGCCTACTAGTCTGATGTGACTGTCTTGCTTTCTCATTTGTCTTTGTTTCGTCTGACGACAGATTGGTATCACCAACCGGAAAATTCACTAGTATAAATTGATTTTTCCGAAGAACCTCTTTTTTATGTACGTGCAGAGTAATATTACCGACAAAGACAAGGGGAAATGGAATGGTCATTTTTGGCTTCGTAGCCTCTGTCAGTAAGAATAAGCTGTCGTAAATACAGATAGGAGAGACTGAAGACAGAAATTCGGGTAGATTAATACAGAACTGTTTTGGAGTTCTTAGGTCTTTATTTAGCCCACCATAACTCCAACCAGGATCTGGGGGTTGGAACGCAAAAACGTGCGCCCACGCACGTCCAGGTGTATCCCGGAGGCCGTCCTTCAAAGGGGTCATAAGCATTTCAGTGATCCACATTCTATCAGTGCCTCGACACTTGGCATCATCTGTCACTGCAGATCGTGTACCCCTACGTACACAAATGGACGCACGGCGTTCCGTTGGCTTCCCGAAACACGGATGACCCGAATTTGTCACAGAGCTCTCGAACTTACAGCAACCTGTGTGGTCGGAATCAGCCAACACACAAGGGAATAGCCAATCTTCAGTGATTCTAGCGAATTGCTACAGCGCTCTTTCGGGATTATCCTGCTACAGTCGGCCAGCCTAAATGCATGTCCTACTCTCCGGTCTTCGCCTAAAACATTTGCCCCTTTTGCGTACGTATGTTTGTGCTTCTGGTTTCAGCTGGCGGAAAAAGTCGGTTTTGGCTTTGTGCCAATTTTGACTCAATTATTTTACTGATACAAAAATGCATAAACATTTGTTTTCAAACTGTCCTATATAGTTCGACTATCGTGGTCCACAATGTCCACCATGTGCTCCATAGCAAGGTGGGGGCAGGCACGGTGACTTGAACGTGGATTAGTAGAGTAGACTTTCGTAGCGTCTACCGCACACCAGTGCAGTGTCAAAGCAAAGTCAGGAAGACTGGAGGCGGTAGAGGATGCAGGTGACTGGCACGGTCGGGCCCGCACCTAGGCGTGCCACATAACCCGCTGGTCTGCAGCAAACATTTGGCCAGGATTTACCTAGTGGCAGCATCAAAACGGATCAGAAAGACGACGAGAACGAGTGGACAGACATGCAGACGGTCTGTATGCCCAGCGGGAGCGCAAGCGCAGGGGACCAGGTACCAGGTGTCAGGCTGCGCGGGCCATAGTGTGCTGATTGTGGCATAGCAGATTAAACTGTCATAACAGACGTCTGAAGTTACGATTAAAAAGCCAAAGCGCTGGCAAAACATCCGGTCGTAGTCGTTGATATTCAGAGTGTAAAACAAACCTTCCTGGGAAAAATCAGTCCTGGTGAGAGAACAACTAGGGTGAGGGCACACATTTGAGCGCTGTAAGTTTTAATGAGAAGGAATGAGAGAATACACGTCAATTTAAATGTTTCGAACTAACTCCTACCACGTTTAAGGGAACAACATTCTCACCTTCTGGGTCTGCTTTCTCATATATTCCGTAGAGAGCATTCACGCTGCCAATGCCGTAGTCAGTAATTTTTAGCACCCATCGTCCATCGACGACGCAGTTTGTGGATTTCAGCCGTCCATGCGTTGTGACGACGGACTTGTGAATGTAGCTCATTCCCTAAGCAATGGCATTAGGACTGGCTGTTTAAAAGGCACAGCAAGGGAATTTCCTGTCGTTTCCAGCTGGCTGGAAGAAGTGACTGAAAATGCTTTATTGACAGACCGGAAGGCCGAGCAAACAGAGGACGCACACAAACATCTTGGTAGTTGTCAGATGCTACTGAGTGTAACTAACTTATTTTTTGTGAAAAAGCAGCATTTGAAATTAACTTCAATGGTGCTATTGTGGCCAACTTAAGTTCAAGAACGACACAGGCAAAACGGGTGTGTCGCGCGATAAATTCGAATCAGACTGGCCTACCTCTGCTCTCTGAATGACGTGCATACTGGCAATACTGGTAGCGGTCATGACATTTTAATATTGCACAAATATATCCGACATTACATCTTACCTTTACCAAATCTTTAATGAGTGAATGCTTGAACTCGACGTCCAAAACAACTCTTTTAGTTTCCAGAATATCCTTGTAAAGGAGAAAGATAAACAGTTCAGCAAAAAGGGAATCGTATATAAGGTCACAATTGTGCAACCAACGCGACATGTAGTAACAACAGAACTTTAAAATATTTGGAGTAAGACTGTACACTCGGGCACTGCACAATAAAGTCTTGACTGACTCCGACATGTCAGATAACGATCGGTATTTCACCATCTGTTATCTGGTTATAGTTTGCACTTTTTGAATTAACTGGTATTCTCCCGAGCGTTGGTACTTCAATGCGGACAACGTCAATCGCCATGTTGGTCTAGGCTCCCGTTGTGAGGCCCTTCGGTCACGGCTCACTCAAGCCTGCCCACACGGCGCATGAGCGACTGCTAATCCAGCCGTCCACAGCCCCACTAACCTAGTGTCCTCCCTCCCCTCCATCTCTGCGAGCCGCCACAAAGACAGATCAGGGGAAGGGTAACTAGACACCAAATAACTGACTTGACTGCTAGTGGTCTGTCTCCCTGGGGAAGTTCTTGGACCACCATCATAAACCGTCCTGGTATATTAAGGGAGGCATATTATTCCTCTTCCTCAGGTTTCTGAAAAACGTTATTCCCCCCTGCTCTCTTCAGTACAAAGTGTGCTTGGCCATTGGTTACTGTCTAGAGGCAATCTTACGCCAAACGTAATGCTGAAAACGAGCATAACACGTAAGTATCATGCCGAATGACTGACCCTGAGGCTGCCATGACTGCAATACGCATAGACGAGGTTGAAGGTATCCGTGTCCAGATAGCAACCAACAAACGTGTTCACATTTTTGTTGCGCACCTCCCGCAGCGTTCGCAGCAGCTCAATCAGTTTACTTTTCAGGGAATGCATTGGCACATTCAAAGGTTTGATATATACTGGGGTTCCCTAGATAAAAAAGTAAAGAATACTGTTTGCTGAGTTACTGAGAAGGAAAAAAGGAGACTGCGACTTTTGCAAAATGTCCTTTTATTTAATCCGAAAATGAAATCTGCATGCATTTGCATTTTGAAAGTCCATAATGGGTGTAGATACTGCAAGACGGTGAACAGTTTAGCAAGATGCCCTTTCCTAGATAACTGAATCGGAGAGGGAAGACGACCGCTGGGATAGCTTCATTTGCGGCTCTGAACCTTCTAGTCGCATACGCGGGTGTTTGGACTCAGTTAATCACCATAAAAGAGGGGAGTGCTTAACTGTGCTCGTCAATTTGTGTCCACTCGGCTGCTTCGAACAAGCGTGGTTCACTACCTCTGCTCAGCAGCTGTTCTTGAGACGGCTGTCGTGTCGGCTGTTGGTCAAAATTGTCGAAGGAGCGTGGATGTAGAGTACTACTGTAGATAGCCGCCTGTAAGATCGTACAAGCCTATGGTAAGTAGATATGCCTGTAGATAGTTTGACAGCTCTGCATCCCGATAAGAGGCTAAGATCTTGTCCCAAAATATCTGAGCCACGGCTCCACTGGAATTAAACAGGGCCAAAAGAGATCTCCGCATGCCTCATTTGGGCAATTCGGTTGTGCTATGTTGTGACATTATAATTGTAATGACGGCCCATAATCTCAGCAGCGCCCACAACAAATCCGTGGCCTAAAAGAATGTAAGCGCCTGCTATGCCATGATCAGCAAACCATGGCCACCCTTGTGTGCGCTGGCAGCCCCCTGTTACTTGGTGCCCTACCGGCAAATGCGCTTGCGCCCCTGCTAGGTATACAGGTTGTGGGCATGGTTGTCCTCCTGTTTCTGACTCCCTTGTTCTGCTGTTCGTTAAAATCCTGGTCGAGTGTGCTTACTGTGGACCAGGGGTTGTGGTGGTACGCCCACGTGTGCGTCCAGCCGTTCCAGTCACTTGCGTCCTTCCCCGCCTCCGATCTTCTTGACCGTCTTGACACATGGCATGGGTGGGGATGAGGAGGAGAGAGTGCAATGAGTGCTGAATAAGCCCACCCTAACTATAAATTAATTCATCTCCAAGTCACCATGCCTGTGTCACCTTGCTATGGAACAGACGGTGAACATGGTCGAACGCGACGGTCGATCTGTCATGTTCATGTTCTCTTCTGATTGTTCTGAGGCAAAATATATGAGAAGGCATTGTGGGGTATGTGCGGGGCAACTCTGCATCATTATAAACAAGGTCACGTGTAAGACGTGGTCTCTCATAGCCAGGTGCCCTTACCGTTTCTGACGCACGAATTATGGATTATCGTTCCGGCCCATAACCTCGGTAGCGCCCACTTCAACTCCGTGGGTTTGCTGGGCAATAGGCGTTGGCACCGGCGAATTTCGCGACGCCAACTACTGATCTTCGGGTACCTATTTCCCTAGACAGTTAATACTGGTTGACAATACGGCGATTGCCTCAGGGTCGCTAGTTAACATATGCGGAAAACCGCACAGACCCACAGAAACGTGGGGAAGACGTTCTAATCTACTCAATAGCCAACGCTGCTTTTATTGCTGATTATGTGGAGGAGTCGGCCTTTGAGTTTGAACAGCAGCATACGTTGTTGTAAACTGCAGATCAAAAGTTTTTACCAACCGTTTAAAATGAGACTTTTTCCGCCTCAGATCTCTTGGTGTTTTCCGTAAGCTCTCAGCTTCTTCCCATGGGGTACAAAGACAAACGGCCTTTCCTGGCCGTTTTTTGTGTACGTTCACATGTTATCGTAGAAGTGAATATACTGTTTTGTTCACTCGCCTTGTTTACTGGAGACTAGAGTGAGTATTCACAGGCAGGAAAAACCTAACTTTGCCCGTTGAAATATTAAAAAGTGCTAAAAATAATTTCGACCAAATGAATGATCACCGAATTGACGTTTCCAATGTCGTTTATTTCATTGATGAACGGTAATTCTGCCCCGATTAGGCTGCACCCCAAGTATTAACGCAAGTATAGCGAGTTTCTGAGCTCTTAAGTACAAGTACCTATCACCTTCACTTAGTTGGGTTCTAACCTGTGCAAGGTCACATTAAAGTGACGTAGGAAGCTTCAGAGCACAGACGTTTTCTACAAACAAACGTATATAAGATAGAAATTCTCGACGAATTGTACCCTAATCATATTCTGTCCTCTACATGGTATAAGGTCGACCATG
>CACRXP010000335.1:399093-419341 GCA_902702965.1 Spirometra erinaceieuropaei | reverse complement strand
AGAACCAGCAGATGGTGAAAGGCCAGCGAAGTGTAAGGAAAAGAGAATTCAGAATTATGGGGAATAGGTTTGCGTCCGTGAACTGGAACTGTGTGCTCAAGAGTGATCCAGAGGAAAACTGCAGATTATTTAAAACGACCCCACTGAATATGATTCAGGGCCTTTGTCCGGTTAGTTTATCAAAACGACCAATATTTCTGCCTGGTTAACTCCATTCAAGCATAGAGGTAAGGAATAAAAGTAGAAAATGGAAGAAATTCAGGAAAACTGGCTCACATTGACATTTCAAAAAATTTCGTCGTCAGCGAATTGCTGTTGTAACTCTGATCTGCCTGGTTCAAGAGGAATATGAATACATTATAATTCAATCACTCGAAGATAGGCCGGAGTTTTAATTCTATTATGTCAAAAGTCGGCTAAACAGCAAAGACCCAATCGGAGTACTTAGGGATGATAATAATGTAGAATTCGTTGAAAATTTTGAGAAATCTGAAAGCTTGGGCCATTCCTTTGCTTCTGTTTTCACTAGGGAGATAAACTTTCGGTTTCACAAACGCCAGACTACCGTTGCAAACGCCGAGCGAGTGATTGAATCTATTTTCTTCCCAGCAACTATCGTAAGAAATCTTCAGTCTTAAAAAATCTAAGTCATGGGGTCTGGAAAATATCCCAGTCGAGTTCACGGGGAACTTGGAAAACGATTTATTCAAGCCACTGATGCATATTTTTTACTCGTTATTTGAATTAGGGAGACTGCCATCCCAATGGAATGTAGCAAGTATCTAGGCGATACATAAGGATAGGGCTCGAATCATCGTGAATAATTACCGTCCCGTTCGTCCAACATCTCATATGTTGATAGAGGGGCGCTAACCGATCGTTCTCACGGAACTCACTCGTCCCGTTTTGCCTTACGGGTTCTCACTCGAGCCCATCCAGTAGTCACACAGCGGCGCACAGCATAGGCAGAGTGTTAACGGGTTGCGGGATCGAAATCTAGGTGTTCCACACTTCGGGTTCATAATGACTGTTTGAAGACAGCCCGAAATGGCCATTCCAGTCTCCCTTGTCTTTGTCGGTAACATCATTCCGCCTTTGTCATGCGCCGCTGTGCGACCGTCGGTTGGGCTCGAGAGAGAGAGAGCTCGTAAGGCAAAATGGTACGAGTGAGTTCCGTGAGAACGATCTCTGAGCGCTCCTTTACCATTGTACATTTCGGATCGCAACCGGCAGGACAACTAGCCCGTGGCCCAGTATTTAGAGGCGTTAGACTTCTAACTAACAGGTTGCGTGATCGAGGCCCTAGGTGTTCTACACTTCAAGGTTGGGTATGATTGACTGACGACGGCTAACTAGCTAGAACTGGCCATTCCAATCTCCCCTATCTTTGTCGGTAGTAACATCCCATATTTTCCCAAGTAATTGAAATCAAACTTAATAAAGTGATAATGAAATTCCTCGAGGTCGACCACCTATTGTCAGTACAGAACGCGGCTTCAGACAAAACCATTTCTGCCTTTCCAGTTTTTTGCTCTCGATTGGGCTGTAGACTCGTGCACTGAAGTAGGATGGTAGGGTTGATGCCAAGAAGACTTTCGGCGATGGTCCACACAGAGGTCTAGTTCACTAACATTCTGAAACCGGGATGAGAGGTGAATTGCTGACGTGGGTCAAACAGTTTCTTACGGGCAGATCGCAAACCGCATGCACTGGTACTCCGAAGTCAACCCCAACTTCCGTTTTAACTGGTGTCCAACCAGGGCTCAGTTATTGGGTTCTTACTCTTCTTAGTATGTATCAGTGACTGTGCCGACAATCTATGCTGCGGTGCCTCGTGTTTCCTTACGTTGTCAGACTCTGGAGAGCCATCAGGTCTGACGCATGTAGTAACGCACCTAAAGATAGTCTTAACCGATTTAGTGGTTGGTCTGTTTGATGAGTCCAAAATTTTAGAGTTAGTATGTGTGTGACCCTAAGACTCCGTACCAGAGGGATCAATGATGAAGATCATTCTTTTTGATACCCATTTTACGGGCAGGCATCTTCATATGTTTGCAAACAGAAGAACCATGGCGTTCTGATGGTCTCCTCACTTAAACCATCGGTGCAATGTTTGAATGCAGTTAAACGAGTGATCTAGGGTTTGTTCGCGCTAAAGCGAGCGTTTGTCAAAATTGATCGGATACAGTTCGGCAAGACCTACAAGGCTGTCGTTTGGTCTTACTTAAAGTATTTTACGTGTTTCTGGCATCCGTAGCTCAGGAGGTAGTATCAACTGGCGAAACGAGTACAGGTGAGGGCCATGAAGATGCTAAAGAATCATGGCAATCAGTTATTCAACATTAAACTGGCTGAACTTCATTTTTTCCGCTCAATTACAGGCAGCTATGGGATGACCTCATTCAAACCTTGCAGCTTTTTGGGGGCCGCGAGTATGTTCTATAACTTCTTTGAATTTGCTGGCACGTACCATCTGCGTGATAACACCTATTTACTGTAGAGGAAATGGGTCTCTTACGACTACCCAATGAACTTGTTGGAAACTGGAACTGACTCCTTGCTTTGGCGGTACTTTCAGACACTGTTGAGACGTTTAAATGCGGACTTGACACTCATGTCCTGAGAACCTACTTTAGATGATTTAATAGACGGACTAATTCACGAGCTGCTAACCGAAAGTCTGACGCACGTTTTCGACTCTAAAAAATTACATAAGTAGAACTGCGATATTAGCCATCATGTAGCATAAGCCCACAATAACTCAGCCACTTCAGGATGTCAGCTTTCGAACTGCTTCTATTTATAAGGTTTTTTCAAACCGTGAACTGATCGTACATAAAGCATCATGCTTCCGCAATTATTAATGCTGCTTGCGAAGTTTGCAATATGCTTGAAACCCACTGCTGAATTGTATAAACCCCACACAGTTTCCCCCCTAGATAGTGCGGAAATATATAATTTTCCCTCCACGCAAAACATGTAAGTAGGGTTGCGAGATTAAACATCATGTAGCATAATCCCATAATAACTCAGCTATTTCAGGATGTCGGCTTATGAACGAACTTCTTTGCGGCCGCCATTAAAAACTAAATTCCGTAGTATGGATTTTTCTCCTTGATTTTCGATAATCTTACGGATTCTGATATATTTCGTAAAGAATATGCATAAAAATATTTGCTCTTTGACTCATTTGGTAGAAGATTACGTCTTCTTCAATTTTTTTATTGTAAAAAAGCGTATAATTCAGTTTTTAAAAAGTTTCTAACTATTAGGTTTTTTAAACCGTGAAATTCTCGTCCATAAATCATCATGCTTCTGCAATTACCAATGTTAATTGTAAAGTTTACAATATGGCTCAAACCCACTGCTGAATTTTATAAACCCCATATAATTTCCCCCTAGACCGTTTAGAAATATATAATTTTCCCTAGACGGAAAACATGCAGTTTGAAGTAAGTACGCCCCAAATGCGAGTGTAACGGCAGGTCGGGCTCAAAATCATTTGGGAATCGGAAAAGCTTTTAAAAACTGAATTATACGCTTACTTAAAATTTACAGTTGGAAGACGAAGGAAGTTCATTCAAATACCGGAATCCATTAGTAGCTGAATTATTATGGGATTATGCTGTGAGTGATTAGTATTATAACACTACTAAGCAATCTTTTCGAGTCGAAAACACATTTCAGAATTTCGATTAACATTTTATTAATTAACATACCCACTGTATACTTGTGTCAGTAATAGCATTATGTGCCTGGCTCACAGGTGTTGGGGAGTTTGCACAATCTAGAATTACTGCTGTAAAAATTAACGTTATTGCCCCTTGAGAAATCTCAAAAGCCAGTGACCTATTCATAAAACGAAGAAGCTTAAAGTGACTGCCTTTTCACAGTCGTCTCCTTTCTCTCCCTATTGATAATCTATCTGTGGTCGTTACATATACTGATCCTACTAAAGCCTCTGGTAAAGTGCCTCACAGACACTCTCATTAAAACTTGGGGTTTTAGGAATTCCAATCCCCCTTATTGAATTACAGTGAGCGACCGATCTCATGAAATATTGGCTGAAAATTTCGTAATGCGTTTTCGATAAGGAAGGACTACTCAGGTACGGCCGTACTACTAATTATCTTGCGGCATACTCCTATATTATTTATCATTCGGCAGGATGACAGCTTTGGAATACAGTGCTTTTCAAACGACAGTGGAAACCGTGCTTGGTGAAAAAGACTACTTAAGTAGCATGCATTTTACCCATTGATTTTGGATGGTCTTGAAAATGCAAATATATTTTTTAGAAACCAAAAAATTATGCCTTCTTTCATTTGTGTGATAGAGAATCACGTCATCTTTATATTTTATACGCGAGAAAGGAGTATAATTTGGTTTTAAAGAAGTTTTTGATTATGCGATTTTTTAAGACAGCTCACTGTCCGCTCATATATCATCGCACTTGTCCGTTTACCACGTCTTCTAATGAAATAAATTAATTGACTCCATATGCATCTTTTAGACCGAAATCAATTAGCGATAATGCAAGGACTGATCAGGTTCCACATTATTCGGCAATCAGAAAACTTTCTCAAGACCGAATTATACTCCTTCTTCGAGTATAAAATATAAAGATGACGCGGTTCTCTTTCACACGAATAAAAGAAGGCATATTTTTGTGGTTTCTAAAAAATATATTTGAATTTGCAAGACTACCTAAAATCAATGCGTAAAATGCATGCTACTCAAGTAGTCTTTTTTTACCAAGTACGGTTTCCACTGTCGTTTGAAAAGCAGTGTATTCCAAAGCTTTCATCCTGCCGAATCATAAATATTATAGGAGTATGCCGCAAGGTAATCAGTAGTACAGCCTTACCTAAGTAATCCTTCCTTATCGAAAACGCATTACGAAATTTTCAGCCAATATTTCATGAGATCGGTCACACACTGTAACTGGGTCATACCTATCGGAATGGAAATAGCAATTCACCAAAGTATTAATAAGAACGAATGACGGATTCCTCTAAGATGCCGTGTTAGGTCCACTTATGTTTTGTTTTGCATTAATTATATTCCATCCGCAGACAAACACGCTCAGTTTTTTACATATTCTGATGATTTCAAAAGCCGCCCGTCCCTTCAGCCTGGAGTTCAACGTAGTAAGTGGAATCAGCTCACTCAAAATGCCTCCATACGTGTATCGGACGTTAAAGACTGCCTTAGTTAGGGATTTTTTACGTGACTTTTTACGTAATTGGACGGTCCGCCATTAAGCACTTTGGTTTAAACTACGATAGTAATACGGCCAAATATGCCGAAATTTGCGGCTTTATTTCTTACAACTTTTTGGTCTTTAAATTAATCTCAAACTTTGTTGTATCCTTATCCTTCCATTCTCAAATTTTGCCGTCCATAGTGTGGTTTTACGAGCGAATTTTGTCCCTCAAAAATAAAAAATGTCTAAAGATATTTATCAAAAGACTGTTACAGTACACACATCAAATTGTTCCTCACGTAAACAAATTCTGATTGTCTAACCTGCATTGTTGTATGAGATCGGAGATTAGATGTTGGTTTCTGTACCTTTTTACGTTAATATTAGTACAAATCTTCCTCTGATTTCAGCTGTCACACATATTAACCGTCTGTATGACATTCGTAATTCCTCCTCGATTCTATCCCCCCCGCATTCTCTATTCTTCGCTCACAGTCCTACCTCCTCTTGACATAACCTTCCAAGTTTCATTGGACTATAAAATAATTTTTCTGCTTTTAAGGGACCACTGCGCCATTATAGAAATACTGACTAGACCAACTTTTCATATCTTTCGTCCTTCCTTAGCAATCATCCCCATGGCTTAGATAAAGGGTCATCGGCACCTCAGGTAATCGTCTCCATTCTTATTTGTCCGCCTACATTTTCGCCTCTCTGAGTGGCTTTGTCCCTTGTGATTTGTTATCGTAAGTTTTGATTTTCTCACACTAGGTGTCAAGAACTTTACCGGGCTCTATGTTTTCCCCAATCCATCTCTAGGGAACGCAGTCAGGGTTCTTGTGGCGCACACGTTCTAAATCCCCTTAATTTCAGCCGCCGTTCACCTTGATCAGTATCTCGTTCCGGACACTGTGATGCCGTCCTTCCACCCACAGTCGGTCCCCTCTTAGGTCTGCCACAACCTACCATCCCTGCACACTGTAATGACGCTTCGCAATTTCTTGCTCACCTGTCTGTAGCATAGCACCCCATCCCCCAGATAAACCTCCATTACGTCTCTATTTCAATTAGCGAAGCAGTTTTTCTCCTGAAAGTTCCACTTGAAATTATGGGTTCTATGAACTCCGCTCGCGCTTTGAATTCAAGAGTAATTTTCAACCTTTTACCTAAAACATCCAAATGAGATGTTGTGGATATTTCTGCCATAAGTATCTTGTGCGAAAAGTCAATCGCGACGGCCGCCAGAATACTTTCCATTGTACAATTTGCTTCTCATGCAAAACTTAGATTCGACATTATTCTTCATATTTGGTCGCTTAAATCAGTGTTAATTGTACCTTGATATTGCATTATCATTTTCAATTACAAACTTCTGTCTTTTCATTCCAAAGTTATTTGAGTTTTCAGGGTGTGTGGGGTGCTGTAGGCGCGGATTTTAAATGTGCGGTCATACCAGGTTAATCGATGCTATTGGATGAATAATATACAAGAGTACGCTGGCGAGTATATTTTACCGCACATACCCTGCCCACAGTTACCATGGAAGATGATTTAGGCTAGGCGACACCAGCTGAGCCTGGTTGCGCCGGCACGACCATGATTTCAGAAACTAACTTTTATAATAATGATAATAATGTATTTTAGGTTAGTAGGCAACGCCCTTGATGACCTTATTGAAAACGGTAATACAGGATAAATGTTGAATGTACACTTTACTCAAACTTTGTCAGTAACATATTTGTTTACGGAAAACGTTTCTACAGTGCGGGACTGCGAAGGGTGCGCAGGCGGTCTTCTCAGTGTACATATGAGATTTTAAGTGCAGTTATATACAATAAGCATAAAGTGCAGTCATTTGCATAGTTTGAGAGGGGAAATTTCATTAAAAGTCAGGGATGTGTTAAGTAGGAATGAAATCAAGAAATGAAATTTATTGCTGGCCGCAGATAGTCCTGTTGTGAGAGTCGTCGTTTATCAAAGATCAAACGATCCAGCTGGCTTTTGAATACAGCCATTGTATCAGATGTCACTTTTTCACTTGGGAGTGAGTTGCATGGTCGAACAACACGCTGGCTGAAGGAAAACTCCCGATTGTCTAGGCGTGTACGCTCCCACTTCACTTTGTACGGGTGACCGCGCAGGTGACTCGTGGTCGTGAATTCAAAGAAGTCGTCAGTTCTGAGCGAACATTCGTGCCCGTGGATAATGCAGAATGTTCAAAACAGGTCACACCTCATTCGTCTATAGGAGAGGGGGAACGAATTTAACTGGATCAGTCTTTCTGGGTAGGACAGAGTCCTGAGGCCGTCCACCAGTTTTGTGGCCCGTCGTTGCACCTGCTCTGTCGCATCACTGTCTTTCTTCATCCAGGACATCGATGATGGCATTCCGTATTCCAAGTGCGGTCTGACGAACGTGCCGAATATCTGTGAGAAGAGTTCTGGAGGAAAGATTTTTAAAGTACGCCTAATCCAGTGCACGATGCTGGTTGCCTTTTGGACGACTCTTTTGCAGTGCTGAGAGGGCAGCAAGTTTGAGCATGTACAGACACCTAGGTCTTTGTGCGTGTCCACTTCTTTTAGTGGAACCCCATTTATGGTATACTGATGTTTTGGGAAGCGCCTCCGTCCAGATTCTAGTCGCAAGACTACACACTTGGATACGTTAAACGTTAGAAGCCACTTGCTGGACCGCGCAGCCAGCTTAGTAACATCTTCCTGTAGCTTCTGCGCGTCTTCAACGCAGCTGATTATTTTCCAGATCTTTATATCATCTGCAAACATGATGCCATCGCATTCAAGATCTGCAGGACAGTCATTTATATATATGACGAAGAGGAGAGGACCCAAGACTGAGCCCTGCTGAACGCCGCTCTTTACCAGCACCCATTCGGATGCAGTGGTACAAACGATCACTTTTTGGAGTCTGCATGACAGGAAACTTTTAATCCAATTAAAAATGTTGCCCTGTATTTCATACTCCCAAATCTTCTGTAGGAGTCGTCCATGAGGAACGTTATCAAAAGCCTTCTTTAAGTCAAAGAAGATGACGTCCACTGGACGGCCCTGGTCTATGGCTCTTGTCCACTTTACTTGAGACTAAAGACTGCTTGTAAGACAGGAGTGACCACGATGAAATCCGTGCTGAGCAGCACATAACAGGTCCCTCTGCTCCACATACGACATTAAATGCCCTTTAATAAGTCGTTGCATTACCTTGCATTGAATGCAGGTTAAACTAATAGGACGGTAATTTTCGGGTTTCAGCCTGGATCGTCCTTTATAGATTGGAGAAATATGGACCGTTTTCCATTCCTCCGGCAGTTTGCCTTCGTCCATGGACTTCCGAAATATCATGGACATCGGCTCACAGAGTACATCAGCCAATTCTTGGAGGATAAGTGGATGAATTCCATCTGGACTAGGTGATTTGGTAGGTTTCAGCCGGCGTAGTTCGGTCCTTATCAACGTGGGTGAGAAGAAAGGATTGTCTTCCAGTGCAGGACAGGAAGGATTTTGTCGTTGGTCTACGTAAGGCATGTCAGGAGGGTCTGTGTCATGAGTGAATACCGACTGAAATAAATTGGAGAAGGCTGATGCTTTCAGGTGGTCATCTGTCTCAATTAATCCGTTTTGGGATCTTAGCGCTGGAATCGGTTCACGGTTGCTCTGTCCATTACGTATGTAACTATAGAGGATTTTAGGATGCTCCAAGGAATTTTGTAATATGCTAAAAGTTTGAAGGTAGTCATAGAGGGGATCTACCCTACTGGATACAGAACGTCGTGGTGACCAGTGCTAATGGAGAAGTACACATAACTTTTGAAGTTCAGCCCCGTAATACGTCCCACCAAGTGCGTAAACGGCCCATCTGTCATCATATGCGTGGACCATCCAGTCGACAACGTCATCCTTCAGTCATTTCGCTCAAACACTGCTGTGAACCAATCGTTTCCTAGACCAACCTCTGACAGCCAGTTAAAGCACTTAATGACTCTGGTTAACATGTGAATAAGAGTCGAGCATGGGAACACTCTGTTTCTTGTTCTGAGCTTTCAGACTCGTACTGGAGTCCATCATCAGAGGTAGTAGCAGCGACAGAACAAGCGAAAATTATAAGGCATGTAGGCCAATCATCAACCAATGGCACAAGACTGGAGGTGATTACGCAGGGCTCTGTACGACGTCGCTAGATCGATAAACCGGTTGACCGAGTTCTCATCTGAGGCCTAGACTTCAATCAATTCTCGGCCTGTTTTGTTTCCGGCGTCGGCAACTATTTTGGTAGCTGCAAAGTTAAACTCGAGACTCATTTCGTAGGTGTGGGCGGCCACTTGTGCTAATGCGTCGCCTCGACGCACAGCCAGCTTATGTTCGTGTATGCGCGATCCGAGCGTGCGCCCAGTCCGTCCTGTGTAGTTATAAGGACAATTTTGACACGGAATGCGATACATTACTCCAGATTGCTCATCAGGCATTAACTGATCTTTTATTTTCATGACCACATTGCGCATGGTGGCTTTGGGACGGTGTGCAATTCCAACACCTAGCTCCGCAGCCATGTGCTCGGCCGCTTCGGAAACGCCCTTGATGTATGACAGAGAATGCCATATCGTCGGTGGCGTTGATGTTCGAGTTCTCTGGTGACGACCACTTAGGCAGCGACTTATAAATGCCCTCGGATAGCCATTTTGCACAAACTGCTCGCGGAGATAACGGGCCTTACGTGCTCTGTCCTCCGGTTTGCTGCAATGAGTTTGGATCCGTTTGAAGAGCTCGGGACAATAAACAAAGTGTTCCGATACTCGACTCTTCTTCTACACATTTGTATACATCTGGAAATCAAAACTTCGCCTTCACTCTAGTTAATCTCTCTCGCCGCTTTCTTCCGCAATGCAGAGGTAGATGTTTCCCTAGCGCAGACCTTCCTTGCGATTTGGGTAGCTCCGTAAACACTCATTCGATATTGTCGCTGCTTAGACAGGCTGACGTCGATTCTGACTCGCTGACCTTATCCGCCCTGCTGTCAACGTACTGCTGCCCTCGAAGCGGCAGTGCCGCAATATCTCGCAGATCCCCCTAAATCCTCAAGTCTTTCTCCAGACAGTTCTCATCTGTTGAGATTTTATAAAGCGTTTTAGGATGCGGATTTCTGGAATTTTAGCTTACCGTTCAATACTTATAGTGCTTTCTTAAGAGCAGGGACATCATAATCTTCACTGTGCTTTCCCCTTCAGTTCTGTACCAACAGGAATAATGGGAAATCCATTTTCCGTGCCACAGCACCTAAGACATCCACAATGTCGACAGAATGAAGTAGCCTGACGTTGTCCAAGCTCATCATATGTATACTGCAATGATTCCCAGGATCGACCTCAAAGTAGTGGCTGTCGACAGAAGCCGTGTCAGATTTCCCGGGGACGAAATAGCTCCACTCCATGACCCCACGGTTGCCGTCTCACCATTGGCGATACCATAATTCTCGCTGACATTTTCACTATGCACTCTTTTATGTTGATAGCCCCTCGTTATTTATACGAATTGTGCTACACAGAAAGTGTAACCGCAGACAATTTATTTATAAACGGGTTTGCATTCACAAAGACGCCAGAATTTACGCTTGAATCTCTGATTTGATCAACAATCTAAGCAAAATTACGCATTCCTGTGAGGACAATGTCTAGACAAGCAAGCTGTATGACAATGGTACAGTCTGATGACGATGCTTTGGGGGAGGAAATAGAGATTTTTATGGTCAAGGATGTTTACGTTGTCCGCATCTTTGCTTTGATCCGCCTTCGAGACCATCCTGCATTTTAAGCTTCCGGTCACTTTTCCGTTTTCTTTCTCTCGATTTTAGACTTTTCAGGTGTCGCGAGTTTTCCGGCGGTTTTGAGCCCGACTGGAAGAAGCACGTGTAATCCAGACCAACCTGTTCTTCCGGGCAGGATAAAGATCGATGTGGAACATCCGGATGCCTGTTTTCCTCCTCCATCTTATTCGCGGCGCTTCCATCCACCGACAGAGGCATATTCCGCAGCAGATCCAAAATATACTGGTGCCTTCAATTAGAAAAACTTTATGTAAACGTAACCAGTAAACAAACCTGCCGAGGTCGAGGGAGAGAAAATACCGGTTCAGAAAAGGCAATACGGCCTGCTTCTCATGGCCCAATGTGTGAGCATCAGATCAGTACGAAACTATGAAATTCCGAGAAACTTAGCTACATCCTAGGGTGACAGCCTACCATATGTCCGATTTACTAGGTTTGTCTGTGCTATGCACAGCTATTACTCCCTCAGTTTACATAAAAATGTCTCCGCGACGATTGTGACTTCCAACATACAGTTCAGCTTGTGGGTAAGCTCGGTTGAAATTGGTGCGTAAACAGAGCCGATAGAGATGTTTGTGGAGTGACTCTCGGACACATTCTTGATGTACGGTAGGGAGTGCCAAATTGTTGGTGTGTCCAAGGCTACAGAACTCATTGCGTCAGAGCTAGGCGTGGGCATCGCCCATTATCCGGCGACTACCATGCGTAGCAGGATCATGAAAATGAGAGATCGGCTGGACGCGGGTGAACAGTTGGGCGTAGTCTATCAAATCCCCTGCCATAACTGGACTTGCCACTACACAGGCCAAACAGGACGATGTCTCAGCTCACGGATACTTGAGCACAAACGGGCCGTTCGAAGAGGCGACTCCAGTTCGAGTCCGAAAGCTAAGGCCAATAAATCTACTGTCCCAGTGATTGTGTCTTCGTATTCTTTTAAAGAAGTCATTCCATGCGTGTTTAGTGCCCATATTTAGTGAATTCTGTGCAAATGCCATGCGTCCAACAGGATTTGGATGTTTGTCCTTTTCACTACCCGAATATCGAACGGTTAGCTGGACCAAACAATTCCGACCGATCACTGAAAACTTCGTTCTTCTGGTAGATAGAAAGGCGAAATCGTATATGCCCACAATCCTCTGGAATGGCAGTCGCAGTTATCCCAACTCCTGGATACACCGATCGTTGTTTACAGGGTTTAGGGGTTCCTTATCCTACGGTCAGGAATAACCCGGTCGGTAAGGTACATGTGACGTTGGTCACTGGGATTGGCTATACATAGAAATCAACTGGAAGTTCGTCCGTTACAGCATTTTGGCATTCTCTACCTCAGGAATTAGCGTGTTTAGTCAGTGTACCAGTAAGAATGAAAATGTTGGTGTCGCAGAGCCGATTTACGTATAATGACCTTCTTCATTCCGACGATTCAGACTTTCCGTACATTTGGTATTGTTACTCGCGGATCAATGCTTCATCGACTGGACGCAGATATCACTCTACGCTATGAACTGGGATAAGTATCATTTCCAGTCGGTCTGAAACAGCAAGCCACTGCTGCACGACGAATAGAAGTAAGTGAGGTCGATCCAGCTCAGATCCAGCTCTCAGTTTCTCAGAAGAAACAGGCAAACAGGCTAAAAGCTTTCGCTTGGATGAATGTTCACCGGAGGGACGCCCTTGTTCTATTTAGGACTGAGAGCCGGAGTACAATGTCTCCCTCTCTCATAGTGACCTTCATGAAACTAGTGTATACGACATCCGAGACTCCACAGTGAAGTACCGCGTGCGTAAGTGGCCAGGGAACATTTGTTACGTTGCACGCACACGCAGACTGTTTCTGACTGTTAGGCACTGTGTCGAAGTCCTCTTTGTGTCTTCGGGAGCTTGTCTACTTACCAGAAGGTGAAAGGCTTGCGTGGTAGATGTATCGTAGATCGGCATTGCAACAAACGAAATCACGTCCAAGTAGGCGCTGCGCGCTTCCAGTGGGGCAGTGATGGAACTCGTCCATTTCATTGTTCCGGAACATAATTTACCCGTTGGCTTTTTTCATATGGGTTTCCAGCCAGCAATTTCGAATTGTACAGCATTAGTTTTGGGTTGTATATGTTTGGAAGTGTGCTACTAATGCCCATCCCCAACTTCTTTTTCCCCAAGGTCCGTGCTTTCTTCAGTAATTTACTAATGCTCTTTCAACAACAATTCGGTGGGAGAGTTGAATAGAAAACAATATCAAGTATAACAATACCTACCCATCACTTTTAAGGGGCCTTTTTATTGGTTTCTTGAAACCCCTTTTGCCCACTAGCCAATACGTGTCCACGTCGCCTCGACCCTTCAGAGTCACCTTTCCTCGGTATTCTAGTTTGTATCCTTTGAGCTCGTCCAGTATTGTCTTTGTTGAAGGGCTGACATGTATTCTCAGTGCTTTGAATGGCATATACAAAGATGGCTCATGTAAAATGACCTGAATGCTCCAAATTCTGAAGGCTAAGTGTCCTGTTAACAAAACTAATCATGTTGCGATAATCCCGATGATCAAAATCGTTGACAGCGGCGTGGGTCTCTCTGAATAAGACAATGCCTGTCTTTCTGTGAGAGAACAGATTTAAACTCGTTTTTAACTTCCAATTGTGCGTACATGGGAATAATATTCTGGCGTACCTTATGCTTTCGAGTAGAAAATACCAAGATGACGCGATTATCTATCAAACGACTTAAATAATGCATATTCTTATTTGCAGTTTCTATAAATTATTTTTGAATCTGCAAGACCACAGAAAATCAGTTCGAAATATGCGTGCTACTTAAGTCGTCTTTTTTACGAGTACAGTTTCCACAAGAGATCGAATAGCAATGCATTCAAAGGTTGGCGTCCTGTCGTGTGCAATAGATTATAGCCTTACGCCGCAAGATATTCAGTATTATAATCGCGTCTAAGTAATCCTTCCTAATCGAAAGCGCATTTCAGAATTTTAGCCACTCACCGTACTTTCACAGGCTTTCTACGTCGTTTGCAAAAACACATCAGTAGCTATGGAGTTTCTCACAGCACTCAGGTGTACTGCAATGTTATTTTTTTAATCGCTTCATGTATTTTCTGAAAAGCGTGTAAACATTTCTGGACTTTCTCATAGTACTGAGGGTTTAAAAGATCATGGTTGTAATGTTGCCAATGAATTTAGAGCAACGAGAATGAAGCCAAAAATAAAACAAACACAGTGGGGGTAGAGGTAAATAATGTTGAGTGAAGGATGGCAATTGCAGTCGGCGCGCTAACTCATGAAACGCTAAGCAAAATTCTTAAATTCCTTTCCTACTCAAAAAGATTGCTTAAGTAGAGTTGTAGTATTGATTACCGTGCAGCACAATCGTAAGATATTTCAGGTATTTCCGGATGCCGGCTTCCGAGCAAACTTCCTTGGGGCCGCCTACAAAAACCACACTCTTATAAATGACCACTTAATTAGAATGATTTTTTAAAATCGACTCTCGATACCCTTATTAATTCAAATAAACTTCGAAGAAAACGAGCATAAAATATTTATTTCTCTATTTGTGCTGTAGAAAATTACGTCATCTTCCAATTTTATTCTTGAAAGAAGGGTATAATTCGACTTTACAGGACTTTTCTGATTCCTGGGAGATTCTGAACCCGGTCTGACGTTACACTTGAATTCAGGGTTTCAAAACTACAAGCTGTCTATTATAAGTTTATGACAAATCATATATTTCTATACGTTACTCAAAGAATACCATACGGGATTCATAAACACCGCAGTTTATTTGAGCCATATTGTAACTTTTAAAAGGAACGTAAGTGCACGCATAGACGCGATATTTTATGACAGGGCATTTTAATAGTCTTAACAAATCTCACAAATAGAAACTTTTCAAAACCGAATTGTACCCTTCCTTCGAGTATTAAATTGGAAGAAGACGCTATTTTCTACCAAAGGAATAGAGGAAAGAATATTGTATGCGCGTTTTATTTGAAGTATGTTTGCATTTATAAAGGCATCGGAAATCAATGAGAAAAATTCATTCAATTTATGTGGTCATTCTTTCAGAGTATGGTTTTATATGCGACCGGAAAGAAATTAGTTCGAAATCTGGCATCCAGGAGTACCTGACATATCTTAGAATTGTGCTGAACGGTGATTAATACTATAATCCTACATAAGTCAGCTTTTTGTGTCGGAAACGCATTGCAAAACTTTAGTTAACATTCCATGAGTTAGCAAATTTACTGTAGTTTATATTAATAAAAGTGTATAGATTTGACCACAGTATAATTAAACAGTTTAATATAGACTTTACGTATAAAGACCCGTTACTGATTTTGCTTTTACAAAAACGGTGAAGTCATTTTCTGGCAATCGGCTACCCTACACGATGAAGCAGAATTCCACAAAGCATAATTTTCTGATATTGTGAGTCGTTAAATACTTAAAAACTGACCGATTATTTCAACAGCAGTTATAATATGAAATTCAGTAATTACGCTTAAACGAGATTCCATACTCAAGTACTTTGCACACATCTTTCTGCTTCAAGGCCCATGCAAGCAGCCAGTCAACTGAATCTGAGTGAAAAATCGTTTTCTTCGTCGGTCATTACATCATTTTAATGAATAAACCCGCATGATATGAGTTATCGTTAATTCAACATTCCAAAGAAATGAAAAAATGGGGTAAATGTTTTACATGGTACAAGATAGGAACGGTTCGAGCTCTAATTGAAGCATGTAGACGGTGCCAAATGTCTTCCTAGGTGTCCGTAGTTTGTCAGCCGTATTTCTGAGTGACATCAAAAACGGACTTGCGAGTTTATATCTCACACTTTCTAAAACCCAGATGCCTCCTATAAAGCATTTACAGATGCGCAAGTTAGCAATATAAAATTAAAACGCCCATTTGCCTTGGGATAGTATTTTTACTCCGTGTACATAGCGACGGCATACGAAAAGTAGCCATAGAAAGGCGCACTTCCAACTTCCATCTGACGTTTTTTAAAAAGTCTTTTGCGAAGATGCTCACCTTCTCCAGACGACTCAATCCGGGATGCAGTATTAATTGTGTCACCGAACAGACAATACCTCGGCATGGTCAGGCCGATCACTCCAGCAACACAGGCGCCTACGGAGAATAGAGCGGAAGTAATAACCATATTTTTAAATGTAAAACGAAGTTCTGCTTCTGCACAACATAAATGAACGGCTGAAAGTGGGTTACCTTGTCCGTAGATTAGTTCAGAGCATTTTGAGCTTCTACGATAGGATTAAACAAACATAGGAAGATGCCAAAGACTGGCTTAAAATGTGTATGCACATAAAAAGCAAAGTTAGATCGTCTGAGCGAAACAAAATGAATTAGTTCGGGCTGCCGCATGTAGAGTTAAAGAGGGAAAGGGTTTTTCAGGAGAGTTTAAACACTTTAATGACGTCCAGTACCTTGGAGAAAAATCACATTTTTGCATCCCTCTGTTCAACCGTCCTAAACTAAGGACTCAGGTTTCAGATAGGATTTTGCGGGAGCCTGAAGACCTGGTGTTGTTCGTCGGCTTCTGTGTTCAATAGAATACTGGCGAAATAGTCTAGGTTAGGGTCTGACCTAATTTGGATATGTAAGCTAAATTTTTGTTTCTTTTCAGTTAAATC
The DNA here is from genome assembly GCA_902702965.1 of Spirometra erinaceieuropaei. Taxonomy (NCBI): domain Eukaryota; kingdom Metazoa; phylum Platyhelminthes; class Cestoda; order Diphyllobothriidea; family Diphyllobothriidae; genus Spirometra; species Spirometra erinaceieuropaei. The sequence goes on along the minus strand of CACRXP010000335.1, from coordinate 402,644 downwards.
CGTTTAGGTGTTAAAGCCTTTTGCTTGTCACTTTACGTATATGTTTTTTAGAATTTATTAAGTACAGATTTACAACTTGAAGTCTGTGCGGGGGACCAAACGCTTGATTATGGCGTGCTTTTGATTAAACGAATTAAACCGAATGGCGGCTATGGCAGAAAAAGGAAGTTACGGAGTCAGCATAATACATCATAATTCGCAACGGGTTCATCGTTCGCGTGAGATATATAGTGCTTATTAAGACATTGTGCTATTAGATTGGCGTATTAGAAATATGACTTCCTGCTTTTTCTTACAGTTCGTCTTGTAAAACCGATCGATGAATGTGAAGGGAGTCATGGTTATACTTCTGAAATACACAAAAGAATTCGGCTTCTGGAAATCAGCATGCGCAGGGCGTGCAAAAACAAGAGGCGATTGATTGACACACCGTTCAGTGTCCAGGACCTTCACACCAAAGCGTTGCAACAAATGACATCTGAATACTAACAATTTCCAAAATTGTTTTGGGTACATCTAGGCCTATGTCTACCTGTGGTTCGATTTTGTGGTTTCGCAAATTATACTAGAGCACCAAGCGCAGTGCCAGTTACCAGAGTGTATTCCAATGCGGAGCAAAATGGGAATCTGTGGCATGTGTGGAATGACAAATGATCCAACCACACTTAGTAGCTCCAGAGCCACTGTGGCGATTTCACCAGCGTGCCGCCTGCCGTTTCTGATAGGTAACCCCGAGGCCACCATGTACGCATCACCTATGGTTTCAACCTGAAATGAAAAAACAGTGCTGAAACAGCAAGTCCCAGACGAGAAAGACAAGGTCATATTATGGAACTATCTCTTAAAAATACTTTCTATTAGCCAGTCTATTTTCTCCCTTTCTATATATTTTCTAAGGACTTCTGCAGTGATCCACTACCCTCAGTGTAGGATCTTTTGAGAGGGCTTTTGGAATTCTCGGAGTGCAACAATCAGCAAACATATTCCTAATTTCAGCGAATATTCCCATGTTACAATTGAAAAGTCACTTTGGCAAACGTGTTTTCGGTAAATCTTCATCAGGCCAAAACGGTTACGTAGAAGTTTAAATTATGTAAAGTTACAGAGCTTATAAGTGATTCAGGAACTATTAACATCCATCATCCCCACGCACTCGCATGACGGGGCGTGCTATGGCTTGGTCAGTCATTTGGTCAAGGGGGCGAGGTAGAGGGGGGACATAGGCTGTGAGTAATGTTTGTACGTCGGGTGCGTTGTGCACGCACCACTGCCATCAGGAGGTTGGGTCGGCGTTGGCCACGGAAGACAGAGTGCCTGTGTCAGAGTCCTCTGACAGCATAGCACTGGATTGGCTAGCCGTATAGTCACTGCTTAGACTGTAGCTAGCACCTGTTGGCGTAGGTCTCTGGGGAAGCATGCTCGTGTCCGGTAGACAACCTGAAGGTCTTCTTTGGCATCGACTCGGTGATTCGTATCAACAAGATGTGCGAGGATAGAACTCGAGATCGATTTCTTTTCACCTCTGCCTAGCCAGACCGGTATGTGTTCACGCGCTCTCATTTCCAGGCGCCTCGTTGTACGGCCAATGTATCCCGCTCCACAGGAGAAAGTGAATGAGTAAATACACATCGATGTGGCCTGCAACGGGAGTCGGTCTTTACCTCCCAAGCGTAGGAGGGGAGAGTTTGTGAAACATACATGTAAGTTCGCCGCGGGGAAAGCGCTAGTGGTCGCTGTCTTCAGACGTCTTCTTACTAAGTCAATTGATGCGGCCCCTTGAAAAGGCAGTCTTATAAATAAGTCCTTCTTTTCTGCAGTTGCCATGGTGGGCTTTGCAGTGCGCTCCCCTATATTTCGGAGGATAAATCTTTCTGGGTATCCGTTTTCGTTGAGTATATCCCGCAACCGCTGGCGTTCTGCCTCAACAGTCTCAGGAGAGCAGATATGTCGCACTCTAGCTGCCAATCCATGGACCAAATTGCGTTTAATATTTAGGGGAACAACACTGTGAAAATTAATGTATTGTCCGGTCCAGGTTTTCTTTCGGTATACCCTACGTTGGATAGACCCATTCTCTTGTCGGTGCAGAAGAATATCGAGGAACGCGATTTCATTGTCTGCCTAAAACTCTGCAGAGAACGTTGGCGAGGGGTGTGCATTGTTGAATTTTTGAACCAGGACGTCTGTGTCGGCGGTAACATCTAATTGCAAGAAGAAAGGGAACTAATACATACGTCTGATCTCTATGCCGGTACCTTGTAGACGTCGAATTTCGCAATTGTTGAGTCGAAGGTGGAATAGAGCGCATTGAGTAGATCAACGATTTGCAGAGGTGTGGACCAGGCTGAAATTGCTGTGAAGCCAACGATGTCACTGAAGTAGATGGTGACCTCGTCGAAGGCTTCTGGGGCCACGGTGTTGCCAGCTATCAGCGCCTGTGCAACAGATCTGTGGCAATGCAAATAAGGTCTATTTTAAATATTTGCAAAAGGAAAAACGAGCCTATTGAGACGCAAAACGGCCAGCAAATAATTTTCGACAATTGGAGTGACCACAAAATGACGATAATAGAGTGATCTTGACATCATCCACAAATTACAGCACATTTTGCGGCATGCCCTATCAATTCCACCTCGATTTATGTGAGTTTACAAAAGGAAAAAACGGGGATAATGAGAACCCATTCGCCGTCAGCTAATTTTCGGCCTTAAAATGAAAGTAATACGGGGACATTGATTACACTCACAAATTAGGATACACTTCTCTGCCTTGCTATCGATGCTACTGTGCCATCGGTGAATTTAGTAGTTTCTGATGTTCAGCATTATTTTTAGTTTTGTGTGACAAATTGTGATCCTGTATTGCTTCATCATTTGGCAAGCATTAGGTCTTTCAAAATTAACATACTCCGACGACTTCTCTTAAATTTCAACGAATGGCCGCTGAGTAATGGGAGTTTGTTTGGTATTTTGTAAAGTGATAGACACTCTTGGGGATTTTCGACGCCTGCAAGGTATGGTAGGAGCCGTACAATAACTGATAGTGCCTTACATAAATTACTATCTCTGCAACAATTTCCTGTTGGTTTATCGGCCGAAACAGTTTATAGTTAGTTTCACCATTGCTTAATTCAGCTTGATTTATCATACTGAAAACCACAGATATCAGGTAAACCCCCAGACAACTGTTTTGCCAATATTCTGCCGCGGCATGACACAGCTGCGAGGGGTGCGTCGGAACACGTTTGTAAACTAGAGAATGACCGCTAGTAGCTCATGAATATTACGCGGTTATCTCGGTGTAGCTTACTCATTTCGTCTCAAACAGTCATAGCAATTTTCAAAATGAGCCTATAAGGCTTTAATCCGACTGATTTACTCCATGTTAACTATTGCTTTCTGAGGAGGTTGAAAAGCTGAATATTTATTAATCCAGTCCAACCTACAGAGGTGGAACAAAAATAGCAATATTTCTGTCAGAGATCCTGGATTCGCATACTGAACACTGTACCGGGTGATAGGTAAAAGTATTGGGGACATACCTAGTGTGCG
>CACRXP010000335.1:340708-382228 GCA_902702965.1 Spirometra erinaceieuropaei | reverse complement strand
AAGCAATTACATCTGTCCACTCATTGCTAAACTTCACAAAGTGTAATGGAAGAAGATGCGGCGTTTTCAAGGGTATCTTACGCAGCCTCATTTACAAAACGGGAAGCAAAGACACCTCTTATAAGGAAATAGGGCTTATAAGGGTTTCATGAGTTCGACTATAAGAGGCGGTAGACAGAATACTCCCTGAGAAAGAAATGCTGTTTTATTTACGTTATTGTCCTGTTTAATTTAGCCAACTTTTGGTGAAAATCGAGCGCGCGACTTAAAAACACCTGCAAAATGCGAAATTGGCTGAGTTGCCTAATCGTAGGCAGTTGGCAAACCGAAATCAATCCAGAAAGATAAACAGTTCTATGAGAGAAAAGTATGCCTATTGTAATCAAAACAGAATCAGAACACATAAAAAGCCATATACAAAGAAGAAGGCTAACGAAAAGCAAAAATAATATCATTAAAAAGACAGTTAATGCAAGTAATCAGTCAGCATGTTATTCGATATGCCCGTCTTTGAAGGCTGACAACGGTGGACCCCGCGACACATGGTACTACTGGCATTTTTATCTTAGAAATCAGTGTAGGACCCATTATGCTAATCTTTGAACACTCATCTTAGTCCTAGCCTTTAGTCCTAACCTTGACACCCTGATCCTATCTCCAACCTTAATTCTTAAAATTACCCTAAAAATCTAATCCTAACCGTTACCTTAAAGCGTTGCTCATAAAACTTGCCCTAGCTGTAAATTTCTAACCACAAACTTCAACTTAAAACCATAATCCTAATGCCCTTGTCCTGACCATCAAACCTTAACTCTTATCCTAACTGAAAATCCCTAACCTTAAATTTCTATTCCTAAAACACTACCCCTAACACAGGCATTTAAACCCTAACTACAACCCTGAACTTAAGGTCCTGATCCTAAAACCCTAACGCCAATACTAACCCCAGCCTTAAACCCGAGATTCATTTTCTAACCTTAGTCCTAAAAGCCTAGGTCTGAAAACCTAACACTAGCCCAAACCCCACGAACAAGCATAAACACTGAAATTAAAACCTCACACACTACCTTAAACCTCAAGTCGCAACACTGAAACCCTGAACTTATTTCAAACCCTCAGACCTTAGCATTAATCCTAGCTTTAAAATCCTAAGCCCTTATCCCAGGCTTAGATGCCTGTACTGAAAATTAATTACTCCCAGTCACGGGCACAATAACGCTAACGTTACCGGGACGTGCCTACCAAAACAAATTAAGTAGTCAAGCTTCACACCACCGATTAGGTTGGACTACATACGATATATTCGACGCGACATTTTTTGAATATAGAAAGTCTAATATCTGCACAAATTATCACGTTGTGATTTTTATTACCTAAGGGGAAGAACGAGTAATTTACACAAAGTATGTTTGTATCGCTGGCTGTGTTCTTGACTGAAAAAAAAACCAGCTATGTCAGAAATGTGGTTTCTGGTGAAAATTGTGCTGCCGAATGCATTCGGACTGCTCCCAATCGAAAAATCAAGCAGGTCCAATCAACGCGTCTTTGTGCGGCTAGTTCACTGAACGTTTGGGTAAGATCTGCCTCGACAGTTTTCTAAAATTCTTTACAGCACCCTTCAGGCCGGCCTTTTATTTTTTACCTGATACCATGTCCAGCTTAAACCAACATTTCTGAAGGTAGATAAAAACCCTTGAATACGGATTTAGGTAAACGGCATTACTTACTGACGTTGCCATAACCTTAGACATCAAATAACACTCCAGAAGACTCTATGGTAGGTTGGCACTGCTTTGGAGATTTCTCAGACAGGCAGTTCTAAAAAAATTCGCCTATTTGAATGATTCATAATGATGTCACCGGCCAAGTTTTGTAAGAGGTTAAGTATTGTCCTTCGACAAGCGCCACTAGAAGACATTGCGGAAATCAATTTGTTGAACAAACGTACGTTTTTGATGATTTCTCGTTGTTGCAGTTCGTCATCCGTCACCAATGATGCTTTCCAATGCTTTCAGAATGCAGTGGTGACTTGCGCTTGAGGTTAACACCGTTGGGGAGATGTTCGTGTAAGCTAGCTTGTTTCCTCCAAGGCACAACCTTCTAACTGCAAGATATGACCAACTGGTCGAAACCGCGTCCACAATCAGTGACCAACCTCATGAAATGTTGGTTGGAATTCCGAAATGCGTTTATGACTAGGGAGGATTACTTTGGTGGGGTTGAATTACTGATTATCGTGTGGCATAATCCCATGACCTTTCAAGCACGCTAGGATGTCGGCTTTTGAAGGTATTTTTTATCAGTGGCCAGCAAAAACCAGACTCGGTAAAAAAACGACTACTTCACTAGCATGCATTTTTTTCTATTGATTTGTGGCGTGTGTACCACTCCACTGAAGTCACCGAAATGATCACTCAGAGGCAAAATGAAAAATTAGAATATATAAGGACATTAAAGGTCAACTAATAATGCTCGCTACTTAAGTAGTTTGATCTGGGCAGGCTGCAAAAGGGAGTGCATTCAATAGTCGATACGGTAATGTGTCTGAAATATCACGGGATTATGCCGCATGATAGTTTGTAATTCAAATCCACCTAGGTGATTCTTCCTAATTCAAAACGTACATTAGAATATCGGAATTTCATGACATCGGTCACTGACTCACACAACACGCGCTGATTCTTAGACACATGCCTCGAATACCGCGGATCGCGACAGGCAGCCAATGCAGCCGTTTTGCAGTCCGCAAGGGGATCCAGCAAATTTGTTTGCTTGTACCCCAGTTTATGGAGGGTCATTTTTCAGCCGCATCGAAATTTATAATAGGAAGGAAGGAGGGCTTCGTCAGCCTCCATGTCTCCATCCTTGGCCCTCGTATACCAGATGCGAGTTCGCGTTAGTCCGACTGAAGACGTGTTCGCGGGCATTGGCTGCGGCGCCAAACCCGCGGTTTACGCGGGCGTCGCTGGACCCTACCCAAACCCTGGTCAATTTCGATCACGTGCGGGTATCACAAGGTGACAATTGTCATAAGAGCCAAACTTAGCGTGATTAAAGCCTAATCCTCAGTGCCGAAGACTGGTGGCTTTCCTGGCAAATTGGCAGTCTCTCACGCTCAACACTTCAGCATGACATGATAATCCACAAAGTGTCGGAGTTCTCATGTCCAGCTACACGATTTGTGACAGACAGACAATAGTTCGACCGTCGTGTTCGACGATGTCCGCTGTATGCCCCACAGCAGCAGCAGCGGTGGGAGCAGGGACGGTGACTTGCGAAGGGGTTTATAGTGCCAGTAGACTTGCGCTGCATCTACCACACTCCCTCCTTCTCCCACGTCTGAGTCCGGTGTCAAGACAGGGTCAAGAAGACCGGAGACGAGGGAGGCCGCAGGTGGATGGATTGGACGGATCTTCACCTTGGCGTTCCAATCCGCACCCCCTGGTCCACACAACAAATGACCAGGATTTTGACCGCCAAAACAATGGGGTGGTGGCAGTGGTCCCAGCCGTGCGACGACTGCTGACAACAGGGTCTGCCAACGCACCCCGTGAATGTTGGCATTTGTTATTGCTCAAAGATAACGCCTGCCAGTGTCCTATATTGCCCCCCCGTTGGTCCAGCGCATCATACACGCCGCCCGTTTGGGGGGCACACACACATTATGTACTTTGATTCAACACTTGAGGAAATAAACCGAATACATACAGCCATGACATCCTGTCAGAAGACAGTAATTTCTTTTTGGTCCATCACTTCCGTTTGGCCAAATCTTTGGTTGCACCTCGACCAGTTGCGTCAAAGGCCACAAAATGACAGAGGTGAGTTCGAAAATCTCATCATAAGGCGTTTGAGAGGAGTTCGCAATCCCATCGCAAATCTTCTGACTCAGACTGAAGAAGTAGAAGTCATAGTAGTCGTAATAGGTGTCACCTTCCCTTGAGAATCTGAAGGTAATGTTGGGCAACACCGGGACATCCACGGGTTCATCCATCAAGGGTTGGAAGAAATCCGCATCTTTCGGCAGAACTCCGCCGTTTGCCCTCAAGTTCAGGTAGGTAAGTCTGATTGCCATTGCGACTGCTGATGCAGCCGAAACCATTATCTTCTACGAAATAACAAGTGCTTAGTTAAGCTATAAAATACATATTGATGGTGTCCAGTTAAGCAGCAGTTTAAAATCAATATACTTCTATGAAAAGACTAACCTACAATCGAGCGCTGTGTTATCTAAAATTCCTTGTTTCTCCATCCTCCGCTCAAGATTCCTGAGGAATTTAGTCCTTTATAACGCCTTATCTACCTGGTGTTACGTGGTAATTTGAAAACCTCAACCTTAAAATGCCCCACCATTAAAACTTGAAACCGTTTTGCTTTTGCTGTAGCACCTTTCTGACGGATTTACAAACTTCTGGTGGCCACAAGACGGAGGGGGAATCGTCAACGTCGGAAGTCCGGGGAGGATTCGTTGCACTTAGCTCAATTGGCCACAGTCGTTGACTAATGTGTCGGGCAAGCTTATACTATCAATGATATCAAATCGATATAGTTTAAGGTAGGGTGAAAGAAGATTAAACAGAGACGGAGGCCGTTATCCACGTTGGAAATATAGGCGGAGAGTTAAATTAAAACGGAGAAGTACTGCTTTCATTTTCTGAGTTTTTAGCCTTTGTCACCTATTATCTGTCTTCATCCGTTCATCCAGCCTGAGAGCGACCTATAAACTGTACGAATAAAAGCGTGGAAAATAATTCGATCATAGGTTATTCCTCTTGGCTAGTTCGAGTCAGTGATGTAGTTTGAAGGTAGAAACCCTGTTGACCATACCGGACACCGATCTAACGTATGAAGCAGCCGTCAACTTGTCTCACTCGATTTGCACTGGCACTTACAGAATCTAAAATGCCTGACGAGACATCGTACCCAGCGCCGGCGGGTAGGGCACTCATAATGATAAGACTCTGACAGGCAGCTCCGAGGACGGACGAATTTGAGAGCACCAATCTCCAAAAGCGTAGGACATCGTAAGTTATAGCACTGGAGGGGTCGAGTTGAATGATAGCGATGCGACCCTCTCGAATTGATGCGTTATTTGAGACAGCAGAGAGGAAGAAAGCGGCCATAGGTGGCCTGGCTATCAGCAAAATGGCTATAAAAGGGAAAGATGAGGAAATCATGTTTTTCGTGTATTAAAATGCATCAAACAAACCTTAAGTATGCCCTCGTTCCAATAACTCTCTCCCAAATACAACTGTAGTTGATGCGTTTACATTTAAACATTCTGCTTCCCTGAAGTGGACGATCAGTGGTTTTTGCCGAAAGTAGCTATAACACGTGTCTAAAAGGTGGAGTAGTGTTTCTTCATGTTAAAGTCACTGGGTTGTCATTAACAGAGAAGTGACAAAAGGCATCTTTTGGCCGGGGAATTTGCGGCCTAGGATTTTCGGCAGCAAACACATGGCAGATCTGTTTGTGCCAATATTTTATTTATTTCGATACCGCTTCGGAGTCAGCGATAGTCACAGTGTATGGATTTCGTGACTGGATGGAAGGTGTTAGTAACTATAGCGTCCCATCAAGTACTCCAGAGTTACAAACGCCCTCCATCACGCCTACGTTGTTTCAACTACTCTAACCTGAATACCAGGCGCTCAAGTAAGCTATGTTAATGGAAGACTAAATTTTAATGCACATTTTAAAGCCTTCCACTGTGTTCACGTTGTCCATAAAAACCAAGAGGAAAAGCTTGGGAAGGGCGTGAGCAAATTGCCTTAAATTTGCCGATTTCGAAAGTGGCTGACGCCCTAACATAAGACATTAAAGGGTGGTTGAAATGAAATCATCAAATAAAAACTATGCACTAAAAGGCAATTAGTATCTGGAGAGAGTTTTGAAAATAAAACCCCCTTCCCTGCTCCGTATTTTACAAAATGTTGCGTATATTTTATGACTAGGAAAAGTAATCTCTTTATGTTATTTAAGTAGTGGTTTTAATTTAAACTTTTGCCTCAGTTGTGAGTTTAGAGCTACTAAATCGAGCGTGCACCAGAGAAATCTCTATTTACAAACACAGTCGAGAATGTCCTGTGAAATTTCTCTACTACCCATTGAGGATACAATTTTGTGAGTTGGGGTGATTAGATGGCAGTTGGTAGCCCTCCCGGTACCGAAAATTCCCAGCTACCTGACTTACGGGACCGGTGGTAATAGGGGCTATACGGGTGGGGCAAATGAGTTGAGGCGTAAATGGCGCTTGTAGGGAATGCCTGGAATTAACGCTCCTGATAAAGTGTAAAACCTAATTTAAATAAGGTGAAAAATGCGAGGAAGGTGAACACTTCGGGTCTGACTGACGTATGAGACGCCTTGCTGTTTTAGTCTGAACCCAAGAGGTAGTAAGTGCGCGGTGTGGTGGGTGAAGTGCGCCCAGTTCAAACGCAGCAATGTCGAAGCGCCTGGGGGGGTGCCGTAGTGCCTTAAACTGGAAGTGCAGGAAAGGATCGCTAACTGGCCATGGCGGTGTTTACAAGGCGTCACAATTTTCAGCCAAACCCCTGCGACCAAATACAACCGGGCTGTTCGTAAAGGCGAGGGGTGGAGGGCAACACTCTGTCAATACGACTGATGCAGTGGATGGAGTATCGATAGACACCCTAACTGAGCGTCGGTTGTCCTTTCGTACACGATCGCACCGGACTCTACTGGAGGTCTGGAGTAAAGAGACCCAAGGATGCAGGCAAGCCGACGAAACGGAGACCCGCGCCAATCCGCCTAGGATAGTGCCTATGCAATTAATCTGATGCAGGTAATACTGTGCGCACATGCAACTAGAATCATAATGGAAGCATGATGAATCATAATCCGTTTAGGATAAATCTTTCGCCTTTTGCTAAAGATTTCCGTGTGGCGGTGCAATACAATGAGTCTATATAGACAGTCTTGCAGCGCCTCGTTCTCGGGGCGGTTAAAGTGAAGAAGAAAGTCATCCTGACAGGGCCTCTGTGCGTGCACCCCGCAGACATAATGAGAACGTTATCACAGATACCGAAATCGAGCCAGTAGGTACAATTGTAGAATCAGTGGGCAGGGCCACCAACTACCATCCTGTCGTCGGGGCTTTAGAGCTTGGTCTGACGAGTCCTTACGACAGTTCGCACACAGACAAGCATGGCTTCATTGTAAACAATTATTTAGCTCATTTAATCGGAGCGATCTTTGACATTGGCTTTGAAATTCGATCTAATTCTCAGATTACTACAAAAGAGCACGTAAACTCTAGGTCGCTTTCATTCAAAATGGAGATGCAATGGCGGCTCGAAGAACGTATCCTTCTCAGACATCTTGATCCCAACTGAGCCTGCGTTCACACAGAGTAGTATGTAACCCAAAGAAACGCCTGCCCACATCTTTATTGTGTAGCAAAAATACATGTTTTGAGCAGCATTCGAAATGTAACGTTGGAGTTGTGCAAAAGCATAGCGCAATAGAGATCACGGATAAAAAATTGGCCTCGCGGGTGTGATGTAAGGACAGACTGTGCCCATGAAGAACCAAGAGACTGAAAATCGCTTGGGACGTTTTGATTCGAAAGCCTTGTTCATTCAAAGTTACTTCAAGTGTATTGCTCACATGCAAACGATAGTCCTTTGTGAACAATCTATAAGTTGCCCAAGTTATTACGACCATTTGATTGTACAATGTTAGTGGCTACTGAGAAAGTTAACTTGGCCTGACCTCAAAAGGTGGAATTTAAAGAACTCCATAGATGAAAACTGGGACAACCGACCAACTGGTTACGCCGGTTCACAACCTACAAATAGTCAAAATCTGCTGAACCCGGCGATGGAATTCTGACTAACAGCCTCCCTACTCCGTCGACACCCACTATCCCCAACATCGGCAGATCCAGAAAAAACAGAGTAGATTATGTTCTGGGATAAGGGTTTTGTTAGCACATGCATTTACTAGGGATGAATTAATTAGTTAGTTAATGACAATGGCGACTCATCTTGTCTTTGTTCGGTTAAAAAGGTAAGTTTTTAATTGCTTGCAAGTTGATGCATGTGTGCCGCAATATCATGGCTCAATCTAATATTTCCCGTCTAGATCTGATAGTTTTCTCCTTTTAATATTACAGACACTACCGCATATTCGTCCGAATTTGAAAATTCGTCAGCAGATTTTGTGATTTTTTAGTCTGACAACAATCTTGCGCTTAAATCTCATTCATTTACTGTGTACACTTGCGTTTTGACGACTCGTCACGGAGCCCCATGGTAATGCGCGGTTGTGCTTTGAGTGGTTTAGAGATAGTGGTCCTAACCCCTAACTCTAATCCCCAAAACTAACCCTAATCCCTAGCCATAACCTCAACAGCATTATGTCCATCAGGTGGGGCTACATAACCACATCTTACCGGACACCGTGATAGGCTTCAAGACCTTCCAAAATGCTCAACGTTAAGGTTAGAGCTGACGATCAGTTATTCAACAGCGTACTTCGTGGAGCACACTGTTTTCTTCTAAACAAAACAAACAAATCTCCGAGCACTGTTGCGTCAGTACCTACATGCTTTTTTCCATTCCTCCTTTTTGCGTATCCTCCTTGTATCACTGGGAAATGTACACAGTTTTCTTACAGTAACTCGTCTTTTATTAGATCGTCTTTCTATTTAATCGTAGTGGAAAACAGACACGTCCAGGAGCTACGCATGACGGCAATTCCCAGATTTTATTATGTCCTCCGGGCAACTAAGAAATTCCGTAATCATGAGTGCATGTTCGACCGGCGAAAGTAATTAAAGTTCACCAAATCAGCCGTGATTTGAGGAATCTTCTTGAAGTCTAATTTTTAAAACATTTCGCCAATAACTTTCTCTTGTACAGCCTGGAGCTTTTTCAGTGGCATCAGAACTGAGCTCTGTTGACCTGCGGACGATCGATTCAAGTTAAAAGCTTTATGGTCAGAAGGCGTTTGCCCACAAACTAACAGATAACCCTAACACACAGATAACTGTATCACACGTGAGAGAAGATTCTACAACAAGGGCTCAACAGACGATCAGCCTCTCCGTAAAAAGATTCCTTTTCCATGTTTTGAGAAAATTATGTCTTGTAGTTAATTCCCACATGTTAAATAAAATGTGACTGTTGCCTGGTTTGATGTAAACGTTTAGTCACATATATGCATTCTAATTAGGGACAAGATTAGTAAAGAAAACCTAATTCTGCCAGAATACTTGGCGGGAATTGCGGTAAACTGCAGGCGGTGTTGTCACGATGACCTTTTGTTAATTTAGGGAACCAAACTTTACTCACCATCAACGGGTTTGGTGGAATTTTGCAGATACCAACTTGGCTGCGAACCCCAACGAAGGCTTCGAAAGGCCACAATGTTCAGGGTTTCCGTAGCCGCTGACAAGTAGGAAAATAAGCCCCGAAAACGTTCCGCCAGTGGTATATTCTGCAGGCTTTCCAGACTTATTTCATAGAAGATTGCAATTCTCTGCCAACCGTAGTGTCGCAGAAGCACATTTAAGGATGATACCAATGTGGAAATCTGGATAGTCATCGAGAGGGCCACCATGTCTTTTGCCGATTTTTCCTCCGGATTCGAAATGTTTACTTGCACGGAGGGTTGAACCAACCTATTCATACGACAGTTATATTGAATTTGGTAGAGACCAATGAGGTCTGCAACATCGCCCTGTCTGATCCAGTCGGAAACAAAGTTGCAATCTGCAGGCAGTGATGGTCCAATGAGTACGGTGAAACTGTATGGGAGTAGGGCAAGATTTTCAGCCTCAATTAGAGCCTTCATGAGAGCCTGATTACGTACGTCTTCTCGCAGACTGCAGCCTTCGACGGCGTGGACGAACAATTGGACGTCATTCTCGGTCACTTCCTCATCAGTCCGCTGGGTGGCATAAAAAATGGCAAACTTCATCGTTTTGGTGAGATGAAAAACCCTAAACTCTTGCAGACCATTTTCAGGATCGTCAAAGCTGAGCAGCTGTAGATGGTGGGCCTCAGGTTCGTAATCTGGAAAAGCGAGGAAAAGTAGGATAGTTGAACTGATCTGGATGCAGGCTAAGGGATTAAGCCAAGGAGTTATCTTCATTGTTGGAGCTTGGTCAATATTGTGAAGTACGCCTAACTGGCAAAATAGCAGGCTTCTCAGTTTGTTTTAGTAACTGCTGCGATAGGAACTCAAAAATGCCGGACACGTATTTGACTACAACAGCGTAATGCATCCGAGTAAATACCCCATTTTTGGAGTTGGGCGTTTCCCAAAAGTGGTAAAACCGTCCAAGCAATGCATTTCGTCTCGTTAATATACCATTTTGCAATAGGGGGTAACGCAATGGTCCCAGCGAAAGAAACACCACTCAGTACGTTCCCAGAGACATTTTCTTAGACTCATTAGAGGGAGATTAAAGTGACGAAATTCTATGTTGGCGATTCGTCCTGCGGTTGGAGGTATATTCTCCCTATATCTTTATTATAGATGTTGCCGGGATAAGTCTGCGTTTTACGCGGTCGCCACGTAATTCCCAAGAGGAAGGCGATAATTCAGTAGTCGTTGACACTCATTAACTATTTCTTGACTTTTCGACGTGTTCTCAAAGGGGAACAGGAGGTTTTAACTGGCGGCAACATTTATTAACCTAATGCGTAATCCCTAGTTACTTGGTGAGCAATAGTATGTTGATTTCTTATTGAATCTCGCGGCAAGATCGCATTTCCTAGACGTACCTGGTAGGGATTAGGGTTAGTGGCTAAGTGTTAGGGTTAGGGGTGAGGACGAGGGGTTAGGGATTAAGGTTAGGGTTTGGGGTTAGGGTTAGGGATTAGGCTGATACATGTCTACTGTAAGTACGGTTACGAAACGAGATCCGACCGAATGGTCACAACCAAGAATAAACTTAAACACTACTTGCGTTTCAATCGTCAAAGTTTAATTCTCGTAGGTTAAGGGGATCCCATACTAAAATCACTGGTACTAGCCAAAAGCCCATATACACGTGTTTCGCTGATATTCTGCCGATGCATGACACAGCTGTGAGGGGTTCGGCCCGTTAGTGGGTACTCCAGCATTCCATGTCTGCTTTCTTTTAGTTACTCAAAATCAGAAATTGCGGCTTTTTAATTTCCGTAAAAAGTCCTATCATAATAACGACTTGAAAATGACTCGGTTGTTAGGTAGAAAGGCTGGGCATTAGCTCTACCACCTATTCTCGCACGCTATCAGCGCGTGGGGGTTAAGATGCGAGCCAATGGAGAGGCAACCCGTGTGTTATCATTATAGCTCAGCGTTTTGAGGGTACGATCGACCGTTTAAGGCTGCAAATAAACGTTCCTGACGCTTCTGGGGATCGAAAAAATTACGAATCCTGTTTCAAATGGAATTCCAAATCTGAGGAAGCGTTCCATTGTGTCTGCTAGGAATAATTCCGCCAATTTTTATCTACGTTTTACTTAAGGCCATAGTTTCATTCAGGTGTGTACATGTACAAGGCGGGTGTGGGGTGGCGCATATGTGGGCAGCCTGTACTTTTATGTACGCGCTGCTCATCTCCTTCATTCACGGCGTCCACGTCCATTTCCGGTCTTCTTGACTTCGTATATACTATGCGCCGAAGACGGTTGAAGCAATTTTGCTGTCGGATTTCTAGAAAAAGTCAATAAAAACCACGAGGTTTCCGTTATTCATCTGCAAGTTTCATTTTGAATGGCTATTGTGACCTCGGAGCAGATGCGTTATCTAAACGTTAATATCATCACACCAGCTAATTAAATGTGCGATTCTGAATTACAGTGGTTGTACATACTTATGAAACGTTGTGAGTTTCGCAATGAGATCCCTCCACACAACGTCCGTCCATGCTGTGTCCCTCAGAGTTTTATGATAGTAAAAGGTCGTTTTTAAAGAATACAGAGTTTAGTTTATAAATTAAAAATACTTACACAGAAATGAATACCTTTTCCAAGAACTAACCGTGTGGCTTAAATATTTTAGTATGAATTGGAATCCGGTTCGGTTATACTAGAACGTTTGCCTATACATTGAGAGTATCGAGAGAAAACACCAGGGAATGCGAATCTTCTAGATATTCAGAGGGTTGCATGTGTATTCCAGGGTGCTATCATGATGTCCCGTATACTACATGATTTGAAAGAGTGCGCTTGTCCAACAAAAAAGTGCAATGTATGACCGATCTAATGAAATGTTGGCCAAAATTCTGGAATGCGTTTCTGATTAGGGAGGATTACCTAAATGGGGTTGTTATATTGATTATTATGCAGCACAACCCTATAACATTTCGGACTTGCCAGGATGTCGGCTTTGGAATGCACTTCTTTGTGGCCTCCTGCAGAAACCGCATTCGGTAAACTATGACCACTTAAGTGGCATGCATTTTTCCTACTGATTTTCGATGGTCTTATAAATTCAAATATATTTTACAGAAACCATGCACATAACTATGCTTCCTTTTGCTCATTTGGTAGGAAATCACATTGTTTTCATATGTTATGCCCGAAGAAAGTGTATATTTTGGTTTTAAAAAAGTTTCTAATTATGAGATTTTTAAGACCGTGTGATGTCCGTGCATGCAAGACCGCGCATGTCCATTTACTAACGCTCCTCATGAAATGTGCAACGCAATCCGGATCCATTGCAAAATTTCCTGAACTCTATGTGGTATCTTCTTAAGGCATGGAGGAATATATGATTTTCCTTACGTGAAATGCATGCACCTTGAAATTGCTAAAGGCTGATGCAATGTTAGATTAGGCTAGAAATTATTCGGGAATTTGAAAAGATTTTTAAACCAAAATATGCACTTTCTTCGGGCGTAACAAATGAAGACAATGTGATTTCCCACCAAATGAGCAAAAGGAAACATATTTTTGTGCATAATTTCCATAAAATATATTTGAGTTTATAAGACCATCGAAAATCAATAGGAGAAGGGCATGCCACTTAAGTAGTCATTGATTACCGAGTGTGGTTTCTGCAGGAGATCAAAAAGAAGTGCATTCCAAAGCCGACATCCTGACGAGTCCGAAATATTATAGGGCTATGCTGCATGATAGCCAGTATAAGAACCACACTTAAATAATCGGTCCTAATCGGAAACTCATTCCAGAATTTTGGCCGACATTGCAGGAGATCGATCAAGTAATGTAAGACCCATGGTCTACGATGTGTTACAATGCGCTACAGGCGTGTTTATAGGCTAATAAATGTAGAGGATCATGTGTGTCGACAACTTGCTATCGTCGGTACGGACCACCTATCTCCGTCATTCCCTATGACCACATCCACTTCCGTTGTGTTTGACGGTGTTTTCTCATCAGAGACCAGTGCGTGTGGAAGGGAAGAGGTTGTCGATCCAGCCTCATCATAAGCCCATCTATACGCAAATTATGGCTGAGTTCAGCCAACTGTGAAATTTGCCAAAAATGGACGGTCGCTACTGAATACGCAAATTTACCCACTGGATTTTCGAGGTCTCTGAGTGCTCAGGCAGCATTTCCAGAAGAGTTATGAAAATTATGTGCTATACCTAATATTGCGGCGGTGAATTCTCAGACTCTCCAAGACGATGAGACGCCTTTTTCCCAGCCTATGATGCTCAGGCTTTTTCATGTCCACAAATGGCACAGCACAATCCTTATTGATTGTGTTATTCGGTAAGCACAAGGAAGTCTTTTTGATATATTATGACGGGCACAATGATTTCTCTTGTGGAAACCTAGTGGAATGCAGTTTGCTAAACATGCGGAGTATAAAAAGCTCACTATTATTTCAATTCTGTTGGTAATAGTGGTCTGTCTAAAGGCCAATGTACTTGAGACCTTCAAATGTCAATAAGAGGGAGGGGGCGCTAATCCATGCCCAGAGGCGTAATAAATGTTTCCTCTGTGCATCCTCGTAGAGAATTTGGTACAATTGACGTGACCTGAAAACGCTGTTGACGAAGTTCGCATTATCAAAGTACGGGCACTTTCCTGAGTGGGACTGCCTCGAGTAATTGAAAAGAGGTTAGTCGAACTTGCAGTAGACATGTTTCGGCCTAATCCCTTATCCTAACCCCAATCCCCACACATTAATCCCTAACCCCATGCCGCCACCTATAACCCCAAACCATAGCCCTGACACCTCGTCGCTAGTCGCCACGACCGCCATGCCTGTACCGCATATTCCAGGTGCGGCCGCACAAATGTCCCGTATACGCTGCCAAATGCATCTTTATTCAAGTGCACAAGCGTTGTGCGTATCGCGCTCATAACGGAAATTGCCGGCGCAGCGACTTTAGAACACTGCGTGGTGACGCTTAGATCGTCCTTAATGAATACACCGAGATCTTTTTGCACACCTACGGTCTTGAATGGTTGATTGTCCAGGAGATACTGTCGTGGGGGTGCATTTGTTCGTCGCCTCGCCGATACTACGTGCATTACTGCACAATTTTTGACGTTGAATTTCATGCATCATTTCTCGCTACATGCGTGCAAATTCTCTACGTCCTCCTGTAGTAGCTTGACGTCATCTTCATCTTTTATCGCTCTCGAAAGTTTAAGATCGTCTGCAAAGAGCGCTATTTCCGATTTCACTTCCCGTACTAGTTCATTTACATAGATAATGAATAGGAGCGGCCCAAAAACTGACCCCTGTGGGACTTCACTCCTAGCATGTGCCCATTCTGAGCAGTAGCCGCCCACAGTGACTTTTTGTCGCCGTCCGTCTAGGAAATCTTAAATCCAGTTCAGAAGGTATCCTCTTAACCCTACTTCTGACAACTTTTGAATAAGGCGCTCATGGGGGACGCAATCGAACGCCTTGCTGAAGTCAAAGTAAATGACATCAACTGGATGTCCTTCATCCATGGCCTTTGACCAGCGTTCGAGTGACGAAAGCAGGTTTGTGAGTCACGACCGCTTTTCGCAGAAGCCACGTTGAAATGAGGCGATGTGACAGCGAAAAGTATCGAGTGATGTAATAGATTTTTAACTAATTTTTCCATCAGTTTTCAGCAAATGCATGTCAAACTAACCGGCCGGTAGTTCGTGAGACATATCCGTGATCCTCCCTTGTGGATAGGTATGACGTTTGTCAACTTCCATGTGCCAGGTAGTTTGCCAGCTTCCAGCGACTTTTAGAAGATTATAGAAAGTGGCTCTGCTAATTCTTCGGCTAGCTGACGCAAGAGTACACCTGGAATCTCATCTGGTCCAGGTGACTTGGCTGGATCCAGCTTATTTAGTTCTGCAAAAACTAACTGCGGAGTGAAAAATACTGTGCTTATAAGTGGTTGGTTGGCGGGCAATGGAAGAGAACAGGACTGGAGGGGTGGTTCCGTGGTGTAGACACTTTGGAAAAACTCGCAAAGATGCTCGGCTTTTTTCAAGATTAGGTTACTCTGTTGATCACCCAACATTCTGATGTTTTTCGTTGAACGAATTGCAGTATGAAGTTTTTGCCAGAAATTAAAACACTACCTTAGGTGAAGGTACGCGAAGAAGTCTTTTCTCGATTCACACGACCGAGCGCCTGTCGAAATTACTAATGGTCGTAACCTCGAGAAGACAGAGCTTATTTACGATGCAAATGGATTTTACTGAGCTGGGTTTACGCAGCACTGACCCAGATATTTTTCTGCAGAACCAGCTCGTATTAATGACAGGATGGGAGAGTCTTGTCCTGACATTCACACGGAAGGTTCATCAAATAGTCGTCGAAAATAGTTTCAAAAGATACCCTTACAAGTATCTTTTAAAAGCCCGGACACAAGTGTCTCGGGTTTTTAGTGGATGTATAATGCTATTATGATAGGTCCAGTTATTCTTATAGTCCCTCAACGTTCAGATGTTTTTTGGTTTCCAAATGGCAGGGCAAAATCTCTTCAGAGACTCTTAACCAGATTTGGGTAATAGTACTCGGGTTAGGACCTTCTCAGTGCATATGACGGTATAGTTGTCGAAATTAGCGACACACATTACGTAGAGAATGAGGAGCCCAGCGGCATGCTAAGTGGGTTTAAATGAGTTAGATTTGTGCAGTAATGACACAGCTATCTTTCCACAGAACCACTTTGCTTCAATCACAGAAGACGTTCGAATGGACTGAACACAGGTTTCGATTAACTGATTCGCCAGTCGTTCGGACACGTCTCTCGTATGCCAATAGAAGCGAAGAGACGAGTCCCAGGAAGAAGTCTTGAAGAAGGAGACACGATCGCTGGGATAAGAGCTTTATGAGCCTGACGTTTCGGGTTCCTGCTCGAACCCATCATCAGAGATGACAGCAGATACGGGTGATTCATGCACCAGAGGTTGCAGTATTTATAGGATGCAGTCACCATGCTACCACATTCCTGTGAACATTCACTGCTCCCCCTTCATCCGGGATCGTTGCACGTGGTGTGTTAATTGCTTGATGGTCGACATTCGCGTCGTTAGTTGCTGCAATTTCATCACGAGCGTTGGATGTTGGTGTGCTAATAGCTCGACCATCTGACGCATCGATCCTGGTGTTGGGAGAGCAGGAACCCGAAACGTCAGGCTAATAAAACTCTTGTCCCGGCGATCGTGTCTTCTTCTTCAAGACTACTTCCTGGGACTCGTCTCCTTGCTTCTATTGGCAATGTATTTGGGTGGGAAACGCTCCGATCGGCCCGGCGATGGAAAACCTTTGCCCTTCGGGAGGCCTCAACGTATTCGCAGATCCGGTTTCTTCACAGATGTCTCGACAATAATGTGTTACCGAAATGTGTTTCATACAAGCCCCTGGTTACCACGGATTTGGCGAGAAGAACGTTATTTCAGCACGACAGAAGGATGATCCGAGTGCTCCTCCAAGATTGTCATGCGAGATTTCGCAAGTGCCGTCAAAGGATTGACCAAGAAAAGACCAGATGCTGTGAGTTCATGGACGAGATTGATACAAATCTGCTCCCGTAGAGGGGTGACCGAACACGCCCGCGAACAGAGAATGCTACGTGACGCAGCACTGGAGAACAAATTCCGAAAGATGCCCAATCCAATGTCGCCCAGAAACGTCAAACGGGTACACAACCTGTCATCAAAGGAGCTGACGAAGGATGCGATGCAGGTTTTATGACACGAAGCTTCATTTAACACGACTGACGCCCAACCTGTTAACATGATTGCAGCAGTGGAATCAACCCTTTGTCAGTCGGAGACAACGGGGGAGACTAGGAGCCTCATCCGACACCAAGTGTCGTTTCTCCTGATGGCCCACAGGCCGCGGGTAGTGCTTTCCAAGGTCGAACGTGGTGCGCTTAGAGAACTCAAGGCCGACAAAGACCTGGTCATCGTGCCTGCGGATAAGGGGTGCTCCACAGTTGTACTGGACAGGAAAGACTACCTTCAAAAAGCCAAAGTTTTACTGATGGACCGACAGTTCTATGTCTCATGTGCAACTAATCCTTTAAAAACGCTGACACGCGAAATTAACGCTACGTTGTTGGCCTTGGAGAAGTCAGGTGCAATAACACCGACCGACAGACGCATGGCGAGACCCCAAGATACGGCTTCGGCCCGATTCTATTGTCTCTCTAAGGTGCCAAGGACGGCGCTCCTCTCCGACCCATCGTTTCGCTCAAAGGTACTCCAAAGTACGGACTGACAAAATGAATTTTCCGGCGTCTCAAGGTCCTGACCGCTGAGTCAGACACCACGGTCTCTTCGTCAGCACAATTCCTGGAGAAACTCAAAGGGGTAAGCCTCCATCCAAATGAGGTCATGGTATCTTTTGATGTTAAATCCCTTTTAAATTCTATTCCCCAGGATCTGGCGATTAAAACAATCGAGCTGCTTCTACAAAGCAAATACGATGAAACGGAAAATCGTCTTGGACACGCCCAAATCATTCAGCTCCTGAAGCTCTGTCTCAGGACGTACTTCACGTTCGACTGGACAATCTACGAGCAGGTAAAGGGCACATCAATGGGTTCGCAGATTTCGGGATTCATCGCCCAGGCGGTCCTGCAACGGTTAGAGTCGCTGGTCTTCCAACGCCACAAACAGAAGTTCTGGGCCCGGTATGTGGATGATACCTTCGTCTTGATCGAAAGGGATCAGTTGCTGACATTCCAAGAACATCTCCACGCTGTCCTCCCGGACATTCAATTCACAATGGAGGAGGAAGACTACCCAATCAGCCACAAACGCAGTTGTGTAAGGACGCTCTATCGGCGTGTCGAAACGCAATGCAGTGAGCCGTAAGACAAGATTGCTGAACTGCAATAACTCCGACGGGTATTCAAAGCCAATGGCTACCAGCGCAACTTCGTCAACAGGTGAGTACGCAAAAGGGACAAAAGGCCTAACCGCACGGACACCAAATCTTGGCGTGCGCTTCCGTATGTCAAGAACGTTTTGGAAGCTGTCAGCCGCCTTCTCGCACCACTTGGGGTTGGAGTGGCACACAGACCAGTGGCAAGTATCAGGCGTTAGGTAACGAAACCGAAACACCCAGCGCCACGGCAAGAAACGACGGGAGTCCTTTATCGGATCTGGTGCAGTTGCAGACAAAGCAGTTACGTCGGAGGAACCGGAAGATAGCTGCGAACGCGAATGGCCGAACACGCTGTAGCGGTACGGAGAAATGACGCCAGCTCTCAAGTTGCGGCTCATTCGACGAGACCTGGCCACACATTCAAATTCGACGAGGCCGAAATTCTTGCAAGAGGTGACAGCTGCGTGGGCCGGGAGCTACTTGAATCAAGGTCCACTGGCCTCCAGTCCATTAACAAGTGCAATGGACTTCCCCTTCCATATTGGGTGCTGAGACTTCGCCTGGACGGAGTAATTAGCCACGCTGGGAGCGCACAAGTGAGCACTTTTCCCAACGCCAGGGTCGGTGGGTCAGATGGTCGAGCAATCATCACACCAGCATCCAACGCACGTGAGGAAATTGCAGCAACTAACGACGCAAAAGTCGGCCATCAAGCAATTAACACACCACGTGCAACGATCCCGGATGAAGTGGGAGCAGTGAATGTTCACAGGAATGTGGTAGCATGGTGACTGTATCCTATAAATACTGCAACCTCTGGTGCATGAATCACCCGTATCTGCTGTCATCTCTGATGATGGGTTCGAGCAGGAACCCGAAACGTCAGGCTCTTAAAGCTCTTATCCCAGCGATCGTGTCTCCTTCTTCAAGTTTAGGTTACTCTGTTGATCACTTAACATTCTGATGTTTTTCGGTGAACGAATGGCAATATGAAGTTTTTGGCAGAAATTAAAACCCTACCTTAGGTTAAGGTGCGCGAAGAAGTCTTTTCTCGATTCACACGACCGAGCGCCTGTCGAAATTACTAATGGTCGTAACCTCGAGAAGACAGAGCTTATTTACGATGCAAATGGATTTTACTGAGCTGGGTTTACGCAGCACTGACCCAGATATTTTTCTGCAGAACCAGATCGTATTAATGACAGGATGGGAGAGTCTTGTCCTGGCATTCACACGGAAGGTTCATCAAATAGTCGTCGAAATTAGTTTCAAATGATAACCTGACAGGTGTATCTCTGATTATGGGTTCGAGCAGCAACCGGAAACGTCAGGCTCATAAAGCTCTTATCCCAGCGATCGTGTCTCCTTCTTCTTCACGTCTCTCGTATGTCATAAACAGGCAGATGGGTTTGCAGACCATGAACGGGCTTCGTGAATTAGGCTTGCTGAAACCTGATTTCTAATCTTGAAGTTGGCAACATTTACATTAGGGTTTTATGACGGCGCGACAGATAAAAGTGCGTAAGTGAAGACAGCTGTTGAAAAACTCACTGAATTTTCCTGTTTAGTATACTATACTAGTATAATGCTGAGATAGGTCTAAGGGATGCAAAATCGGACGAATTTGATCAAACATCCTCTGTCTCGTCTCACCTGTGTAACCTCCGTTTTCTCATGACATGTCTTTTAAAACATTCTGCTTTCTATACTAAGAACTCACAAAGCTCTGCTACAAAGACTAGTTTGCAAATGACCTAGATCCCTCTGTAAGTGTGTTAACATTACCTTAAAATGCCTCTCTGAATCAGAATACAACAATAACAAGAATAATCATGAAACCCTCGGTTAGATCGGCATTGCCATAAAAATGTTTGCTTAAGTCTGCTACTAAAACTCCGAAAGACAGAATAGACCATGATATAAAACCATTCCAGCGATATCTCAAATCCCTCTTAAAATGAAATGAGAACATCGCCGTCCTAAAGAACTTCAGGATGTGCCAAATAAAAGAACTCGGAGGAAGCGTCCATTTAACCGTGACCGCAATGCGGAGTGAGGATAAAGCGCAGCTTCTGCCAAGCGCGAAACCAGCATTCCAAAACGTCTCCCAAGCAGTTTTCCAGCAAGATGTATCGCCCCTAGAACGGAGAATTGGAAAGAACTCAAGGCCGAACCCCTCTGGAGATCCGGCCTGGACGATGTCAATCCCAAAATACTTACGAAGAAGGTATTCATGTACGGAGGTTATTTCTCTGGAGAAAGCCCACAATTCTCACAACTTAGGCGCGATGAACATCATTTCGCCTCAGTCTGCACCAGCAGGGTTTTGCATCAAATCCGACGGAATTGGTAGACGCTTATGTCGCAGAGCTACTTAGGTCAAGGCGACTTCTGTCCAGAATATCATCATCATTTCGGACACAGACCAGCTCATGCAGTCGGTTTTGGAAAGACGTCCGGGTGTCGTTGCCATAACAGAAACATTTTTCCAAGCCGAAATAATGGATGCCAAGATTTCGATGGAAGGATGTCAATCCTCTAGCCGAGACTGTCGGAACAGACTGGGTGGTTGGATAGTCGTAAACGTGATGTCACAACTTTTGACAGATAGACGCACACACCTTCTTCACCTAGTATATGAATCCATTCGCATAAACATAAATAGGAGTAAGTCACAAAACCCGGGATTCTTGACGGTTTACAGATAACCAAACCAGCCGAATGCCGCAGACGAGTTAGTCCTGGAAGTGACTGGACAGTAAGAGGTTCTTATTGCTGGGGGTTTTAACGAAGCCGCAATAGGTTGGGAAAAGTTGGTCAATGACAGCGCGTTTAGCTGAAAGCTGATGGACCTCACATTCGACCTTCCCCTTGCACAGAATGTAAAGTTCTCGCGAGGTTTGGATAGATCCAAAGGCCAGTTGTCTGGGTCTGGTGCTCACGAAAATTTTCTCTAGCATTGATGAAGCGTATTTCAATGCACCTCTCGAGAAGAGTGGCCACACCACTCTCTTGTGGGATCAACCATTCAATTGTCAGAACCAACAGATGGTGAAAGGCCAGCGAAGTGCAAGGAAAACAGAGTTCAGAATTATGGGGAACAGGTTTGCGTCCGAGAACTGGAACTTTTTGCTCAAGAGTGATTCAGAGGAAAACTGCAGATTATTTAAAAAGACCCCACTGGATCTGATTCAGGGCCTTTGTCCGGTTAATTTATCAAAACGACCAATATTTCTGCCTGGTTAAATGCATTCTAGCATAGAGTTAAGGAATAAAAGTAGAAAATGGAAGAAATTCAGGAAAACTGGCTCACAATGACATTTCAAAAAATTTGGTCGTCAGCGAATTTCTGTTAAAACTCTGATCTGCCTGGTACAAGAGGAATATGAATACAAAAGCATTCAATCATTCGAAGATAGGCCGGAGTTTTTATTCCATTATGTCAAAAGTCGGCTAAACAGCAAAGACCCAATCTGAGGACTTAGGAATGATAATGATTTAGAATTCGTTGAAAATTTCGAGAAAGCTGAAAGCTTGGGCCATTCCTTTGCTTCTGTATTCACCAGGGAGATAAACTTTCGGTTTCACAAACAACAGACTACTATTGCACACGCCGAGCGAGTGATTGAATTTATTTTCTTCCCAGCAACTATCGTAAGAAAGTTTCAGTCTTAAAAAATCTAAGTCATGGGGTCCGGAAAATATCCCAGTCAAGTTCACAGGGAACTGGGAAAACGATTTATGCAAGCTACTGATGCATATCTTTTACTCGTTATTTGAATTAGGGAGACTGCCATCCCAATGGAATGTAGCAAGTATCTAGGCGATATATAAGGATAGGGCTCGAATCATCGTGAATAATTACCGTCCCGTTCGTCCAACATCTCATATGTTGATAGAGAGGCGCTAACCGATCGTTCTCACGGAACTCACTCGTCCCATTTTACCTCACGGGTTCTCTCTCGAGCCCAACCAGCAGTCACACAGCGGCGCACAGCATAGGCAGAGTGTTAAAGGGTTGCGGGATCGAAATCTAGGTGTTCCACACCTCGGGGTTCATAATGACTGTTTGAAGACAGCCCGAAATGGCCATTCCAGTCTCCCTTGTCTTTGTCGGTAACATCATTCCGCCTTTGTCGTGCGCCGCTGTGCGACCGTCGGTTGTGCTCGAGAGAGAGAGAGCTCGTAAGGCAAAATGGTACGAGTGAGTTCCGTGAGAACGATCTCTGAGCGCTCCTCTACCATTGTACATTTCCGATCGCAACCGGCAGGAAAACTAACCCGTGGCCCAGTATTTAGAGGCGTTAGACTTCTAACTAACAGGTTGCGTGGTTGCGGCCCTAGGTGTTCTACACTTCAAGGTTGGGTATGACTGACTGACGACGGCTAACTAGCTAGAACTGGCCATTCCAATCTCCCCTATCTTTGTCGGTAATAACATCCCATATTTTCCCAAGTAATTGAAATCAAACTTAATAAATTGATAGTGAAATTTCTCGAGGTCAAGCACCTATTGTCAGTGCAGAACGCGGCTTCAGACAAAACCATTTCTGCCTTTCCAGTTTTTTGCTCTCGATTGGGCTGTAGACTCGTGCACTGAAGTAGGATGGTAGGGTTGATGCCAAGAAGAAGACTTTCGGCGATGGTCCACACAGAGGTCTAGTTCACTAACATTCTGAAAGCGGGATAAGAGGTGAATTGCTGACGTGGGTCAAACAGTTTCTTACGGGCAGATCGCAAACCGCATGCACTGGTACTCCGAAGTCAACCCCAACTTCCGTTTTAAATGGTGTCCACCCAGGGCTCAGTTATTAAGTTCCTACTCTTCTTAGTATGTATCAGTGACTGTGCCGACAATCAGACTGTGGAGAGCCATCAGGTCTGACGCAGGTAGTCACGCACTTAAATATAGTCTTAACCGATTTAGCGGCTGGCCTGTTCGATGGCTCCAAAATTTTAGAGTTGGTAGGTGTGTGGCCCTAAGACTCCGTACCAGAGGGACCAATGATGAAGATCATTCTTTTTGATACCCTCTTCTCGGGCAGGCATCTTCATATGTTTGCAAACAGAAGAACCATTGTGTTCTGATGATCTTCTCACTTAAACCATCGGTGCAATGTTTGAATGCAGTTAAACGAGTGATATAGGCTTTGTTCGCGCTAAAGCGAGCGTTTGTCAAAATTGATCGGATACAGTTCGGCAAGACCTACAAGGCTGTCGTTTGGTCTTACTTAAAGTATTTTACGTGTTTCTGGCATCCGTAGCTCAGGAGGTAGTATCAACTGCTGAAACGAGTACAGGTGAGGGCCATGAAGATGCTAACGAATCATGGCAATCAGTTATTCAACATTAAACTGGCTGAACTTCATTTTTTCCGCTCAATTACAGGCAGCTATGGGATGACCTCATTCAAACCTTGCAGCTTGTTGGGGGCCGCGAGTATGTTCTATAACTTCTTTGAATTTGCTGGCACGTACCATCTGCGTGATAACACCTTTTTACTGTAGAGGAAATGGGTCTCTTACGACTGCCCAATGAACTTGTTGGAAACTGGAACTGACTCCTTGCTTTGGCGGTACTTTCAGACACTGTTGAGACGTTTAAATGCGGACTTGACACTCATGTCCTGAGAACCTACTTTAGATGATTTAATAGACAGGCTCATTCACGAGCTGCTAACCGAAAGTCTGATGCACGTTTTCGACTCTAAATAATTACATAAGTAGAACTGCGATATTAGCCATCATGTAGCATAAGCCCACAATAACTCAGCCACTTCAGGATGTCAGCTTTCGAACTGCTTCTATTTATAAGGTTTTTTCAAACCGTGAAATGCTCGTGCATAAAGCATCATGCTTCCGCAATTATTAATGCTTGCGAAGTTTGCAATATGCTTGAAACCCACTGCTGAATTTTATAAACCCCACATAGTTTCCCCCCTAGATAGTGCGGAAATATACAATTTTCCCTCCACGCAAAACATGTAAGTAGGGTTGCGAGATTAACAATCATGTAGCATAATCCCATAATAACTCAGCTATTTCAGGATGTCGGCTTATGAACGAACTTCTTTGCGGCCGCCATTAAAAACTAAATTCCGTACAAATTACTGTTTAAGTAGTATGGATTTTACTCATTGATTTTCGATAATCATACGGATTCTGATATATTTCATAAAAAATATGCATAAAAAATATTTGCTCTTTGACTCATTTGGTAGAAGATTACGTCTTCTTCAATTTTTTTATTGTAAAGAAGCGTATAATTCAGTTTTTAAAAAGTTTCTAACTATAAGGCTTTTTTTAAACCGTGAAATTCTCGTCAATAAATCATCATGCTTCTGCAATTACCAATGTTAATTGTAAAGTTTACAATATGGCTCAAACCCACTGCTGAATTTTATAAACCCTATATAATTTCCCTCTAGACCGTTTAGAAATATATAATTTTCCCTAGACGGAAAACATGCAGTTTGAAGTAAGTACGCTCCAAATGCGAGTGTAACGGCAGGTCGGGCTCAAAATCATTTGGGAATCGGAAAAGCTTTTAAAAACTGAATTATACGCTTACTTAAAATTTACAGTTGGAAGACGAAGGAAGTTCATTCAAATACCGGAATCCATTAGTAGCTGAATTATTATGGGATTATGCTGTGAGTGATTAGTATAATAACACTACTAAGCAATCTTTTCGAGTCGAAAACGCATTTCAGAATTTCGATTAACATTTTATTAATTAACATACCCACTGTATACTTGTGTCAGTAATAGCATTATGTGCCTGGCTCACAGGTGTTGGGGAGTTCGCACAATCTAGAATTACTGCTGTAAAAATTAACGTTATTGCCCCTTGAGAAATCTCAAAAGCCAGTGACCTATTCATAAAACGAAGAAGCTTAAAGTGACTGCCTTTTCACAGTCGTCTCCTATCTCTCCCTATTGATAATCTATCTGTGGTCTTTACATATACTGATCCTACTAAAGCCTCCGGTAAAGTGCCTCACAGACACTCTCATTAAAGCTTGGGGTTTTAGGAATTCCAATCCCCCTTATTGAATTACAGTGAGCGACCGATCTCATGAAATATTGGCTGAAAATTTCGTAATGCGTTTTCGATAAGGAAGGATTACTTAGGTACGGCTGTACTACTAATTACCTTGCGGCGTACTCCTATATTATTTATCATTCGGCAGGATGACAGCTTTGGAATACACTGCTTTTCAAACGACAGTGAAAACCGTGCTTGGTGAAAAAGATTACTTAAGTAGCATGCATTTTACCCATTGATTTTGGATGGTCTTGAAAATGCAAATATATTTTTTAGAAACCACAAAATTATGCCTTCTTTCATTCATGTGCTAGAGAGTCACGTCATCTTTATATTTTATACGCGAAGAAGGAGTATAATTTGGTTTTAAAGAAGTTTTTGATTATGCGATTTTTTAAGACAGCTCACTGTCCGCTCATATATCATCGCACTTGTCCGTTTACCACGTCTTCTAATGAAATAAATTAATTGACTCCATATGCATCTTTTAGACCAAAATCAATTAGCGATAATGCAAGGTCTGATCAGGTTCCACATTATTCGGCAATCAGAAAACTTTCTCAAAACCGAATTATACTCCTTCTTCGAGTATAAAATATAAAGATGACGCGGTTCTCTTTCACACGAATAAAAGAAGGCATATTTTTGTGCTTTCTAAAAATATATTTAAATTTGCAAGACTACCTAAAATCAATGCGGAAAATGCATGCTACTCAAGTAGTCTTTTTCACCAAATACGGTTTCCACGGCAATTTGAAAAGCAGTCTATTCCAAAGCTTTCATCCTGCCGAATGATAAATATTATAGGAGTATGCCGCAAGGTAATCAGTAGTACAGCCTTACCTAAGTAACCCTTCCTTATCGAAAACGCATTACGAAATTTTCAGCCAATATTTCATGAGATCGGTCACACACTGTAACTGGGTCATACCTATCGGAATGGAAATAGCAATTCACCAAAGTATTAATAAGAACGAATGACGGATTCCTCTAAGATGCCGTGTTAGGTCCACTTATGTTTTGTTTTGCATTAATTATATTCCATCCGCAGACAAACACGCTCAGTTTTTTACATATTCTGATGATTTCAAAAGCCGCCCGTCCCTTCAGCCTGGAGTTCAACGTGGTTAGATGAATCGGCTCACCCAAAATGCCTCCATACGTGTATCGGACCTTAAAGACTGCCTTAGTTAGGGATTTTTACGTGACTTTTTGCGTAATTGGATGTTCCACCATTAAGCACTTGGGTTTAAATTACGATAGCAAAACGGCCAAAAATGCCGAAATTTGCGGCTTTATTTCTTACAAATTTTTAATCTTTAAGTTCACGGCAAACTTCGTTGTATCCTTATCCTTCTATTCTCAAATATTGCCGTCCATAGTGTGGTTTTAGGAGCGAATTTTGTCCCTCAAAAATAAAAAAATGTCTAAAGATATTTATCAAAAAACTGTTACAGTACACACATCAAAATGTTCCTCAAGTAAACAAATTCTGATTGTCTAACCTACATTTTTGTATGAGATCGGAGATTAGATGTTGGTTTCTGTACCTTTTTACGTTAATATTAGTACAAATCTTCCTCTGATTTCAGCTGTCACACATATTAACCGTCTATATGACTTTCGTAATTCCTCCATGATTCTATCCCTCCCCGCATTCTCTATTCTTCGCTCACAGTCATACCTCCACTTGACATAACCTTCCAAGTTTCATTGGACTATAAAATAATTTTTCTGCTTTTAAGGGACCACTGCGCCATTATATAAATACTGACTCGGCCAACTTTTCATATCTTTCGTCCTTCCTTAGCAATCATCCCCATGGCTTAGATAAAGGGTCATCGGCACCTCAGGTAATCGTCTCCATTCTCATTTGTCCGCCTACATTTTCGCCTCTCTGAGTGGCTTTGTCCCTTGTGATGTGTTATCATAAGTTTTGATTTTCTCACACTAGGTGTCAAGGCATTAACCGGGCTCGATGTTTTCCCCAATCCATCTCTAGGGTACGCAGTCAGGGTTCTTGTGGCACACACGTTCTAAATCCCCTTAATTTCAGCCGCCGTTCACCTTGATCAGTATCTCCTTCCGGACACTGTGATGCCGTCCTCCCACCCCACAGTCGGTCCCCTCTTAGGTCTGCCACAACCTACCATCCCTGCACACTGTAATGACGCTTCGCAATTTCTTGCTCACCTGTCTGTAGCATAGCACCCCATCCCCCAGCTCAACCTGCATTACGTCTCCATCTCCATTAGCGAAGCAGTTTTTCTTCTGAAAGTTTCACTTTAAATTATGGGTTCTATGAACTCCGCTCGCGCTTTGAATTCAAGAGTAATTTTCGCCCTTTTACCTAAAACATCCAAATGAGATGTTGTGGATATTTCTGCCATAAGTATCGTGTGCGAAAAGTCAATTGCCAACGGCCGCCAGAATACTTTCCATTGTACAATTTGCTTCTCCTGCAAAACTTAGATTCGACATTATTCTTCATATTTGGTCGCTTAAATCAGTGTTAATTGTACCTTGATATTGCATTATTATTTTCAATTACAAACTTCTGTCTTTTCATTCCAAAGTTATTTGAGTTTTCAGGGTGTGTGGGGTGCTGTAGGCGCGGATTTTAAATGTGCGGTCATACCAGGTTCATCGATGCTATTGGATGAATAATATACAAGAGTACGCTGGCGAGTATATTTTACCGCACATACCCTGCCCACAGTTAACATAGAAGATGATTTAGCCTAGGCGACACCAGCTGAGCCTGGTTGCGCCGGCACGACCATGATTTCAGAAACTAACTTTTATAATAATGATAATAATGTATTTTAGGTTAGTAGGCAACGCCCTTGATGACCTTATTGAAAACGGTAATACAGGATAAATGTTGAATGTACACCTTACTCAAACTTTGTCAGTAACATATTTGTTTACGGAAAACGTTCATACAATGCGGGACTGCGAAGGGTGCGCAGGCGGTCTTCTCAGTGTACATATGAGATTTTAAGTGCAGTTATATACAATCAGCATAAAGTGCAGTCATTTGCATAGTTTGAGAGGAGACATTTGATTAAAAGTCAGGGATGTGTTAAGTAGGAATGAAATCAAGAAATGAAATTTATTGCTGGCCGCAGATAGTCCTGTTGTGAGAGTCGTCGTTTATCAAAGATCAAACGATGGAGCTGGCTTTTGAATACAGCCATTGTATCAGATGTCACTATTTCACTTGGGAGTGAGTTGCATGGTCGAACAACACGCTGGCTGAAGTAAAACTCCCGATTGTCTAGGCGTGTACGCTCCCGCTTGACTTTGTCGGGTGACCGCGCAGGTGACTCGTGGTCGTGAATTCAAAGAAGTCGTCAGTTCTGAGCGAACATTCGTGCCCGTGGATAATGCAGAATGTTCAAAACAGGTCACACCTCATTCGTGAAAAGGAAAGGGGGAACGAATTTAACTGGATCAGTCTTTCTGGGTAGGACAGAGTCCTGAGGCCGTCCACCAGTTTTGTGGCCCGTCGTTGCACCTGCTCTATGGCATCACTGTCTTTTTTCATCCAGGACATCGATGATGGCATTCCGTATTCCAAGTGCGGTCTGACGAACGTGCCGAATATCTGTGAGAAGAGTTCTGGAGGAAAGATTTTGAAAGCACGCCTAATCCAGTGCATGATGCTGGTTGCCTTTTGGACGACTCTTTTGCAGTGCTGGGAGGGCAGCAAGTTTGAGCATGTACAGACACCTAGGTCTTTGTGCGTGTCCACTTCTTTTAGTGGAACCCCATTTATGGTATACTGATGTTTTGGGAAGCGCCTCCGTCCAGATTCTAGTCGCAAGACTACACACTTGGATACGTTAAACGTTAGAAGCCACTTGCTGGACCGCGCAGCCAGCTTAGTAACATCTTCCTGTAGCTTCTGCGCGTATTCAACGCAGCTGATTATTTTCCAGATCTTTATATCATCTGCAAACATGATGACATCGCATTCAAGATCTGCAGGACAGTCATTTATATAGATGAGGAAGAGGAGAGGACCCAAGACTGAGCCCTGCGGAACGCCGCTTTTTACCAGCACCCATTCGGATGCAGTGGTACAAACGATCACTTTTTGGAGTCTGCATGACAGGAAACTTTTAATCCAATTAAAAATGTTGCCCTGTATTTCACACTCCCAAATCTTCTGTAGGATTCGTCCATGAGGAACGTTATCAAAAGCCTTCTTTAAGTCAAAGAAGATGACGTCCACTGGACGGCCCTGGTCTATGGCTCTTGTCCACTTTTCTTGAGAGTAAAGACTGCTTGTAAGACAGGAGTGACCACGACGAACTCCGTGCTGAGCAGCACATAACAGGTCCCTCTGCTCCACATACGACATTAAATGCATTTTAATAAGTCGTTCCATTACCTTGCATTGAATGCAGGTTAAACTAATAGGACGGTAATTTTCGGGTTCCAGCCTGGATCGTCCTTTATAGATTGGAGAAATATGGACAGTTTTCCATTCCTCCGGCAGTTTGCCTTCGTCCATGGACTTCCGAAATATCTTGGACACCGGCTCACAGAGTACATCAGCCAATTCTCGGAGGATAAGTGAATGAATTCCATCTGGACCAGGTGATTTGGTAGGTTTCAGCCGGCGTAGTTCGGTCCTTATCAACGTGGGTGAGAAGAAAGGATTGTCTTCCAATGCAGGACAGGAAGGATTTTGTCGTTGGTCTACGTAAGGCATGTCAGGAGGGTCTGTGTCATGAGTGAATACCGACTGAAATAAATTGGAGAAGGCTGATGCTTTCAGGTGGTCATCTGTCTCAATTAATCCGTTTTGGGATCTTAGCGCTGGAATCGGTTCACGGTTGCTCTGTCCATTACGTATGTAACTATAGAGGATTTTAGGATGCTCCAAGGAATTTTGTAATATGCTAAAAGTTTGAAGGTAGTCATAGAGGGGATCTACCCTACTGGATGCAGAACGTCGTGGTGACCAGTGCTAATGGAGAAGTACACATAACTTTTGAAGTTCAGCCCCGTAATTCGTCCCACCAAGTGCGTAAACGGCCCATCTGTCATCATATGCGTGGACCATCCAGTCGACAACGTCATCCTTCAGTCATTTTGCTCAAACGCTGCTGTGAACCAATCGTTTCCTAGACCAACCTCTGACAGCCAGTTAAAGCACTTAATGACTCTGGTTAACATGTGAATAAGAGTCGAGCATGGGAACACTCTGTTTCTTGTTCTGAGCTTTCAGACTCGTACTGGAGTCCATCATCAGAGGTAGTAGCAGCGACAGAGCAAGCGAAAATTATAAGGCATGTAGGCCAATCATCAACCAATGGCCCAAGACTGGAGGTGATTACGCAGGGCTCTGTACGACGTCGCTAGATCGACAAACCGATTGACCGAGTTCTCATCTGAGGCCCAGACTTCAATCAATTCTCGGCCTGTTTTGTTTCCGGCGTCGGCAACTATTTTGGTGGCTGCAAAGTTAAACTCGAGACTCATTTCGTAGGTGTGGGCGGCCACTTGTGATAATGCGTCGCCTCGACGCACAGCCAGCTTATGTTCGTGTATGCGCGATCCGAGCGTGCGCCCAGTCCGTCCTGTGTAGTTAGACGGACAATTTTGACACGGAATGCGATACATTACTCCAGATCGCTCATCAGGCATTAACTGATCTTTTATTTTCATGACCACATTGCGCATGGTGGCTTTGGGACGGTGTGCAATTCCAACACCTAGCTCCGCAGCCAGGTGCTCGGCCGCTTCGGAAACGCCCTTGATGTATGACAGAGAATGCCATATCGTCGGTGGCGTTGATGTTCGACTTCTCTGGTGACGACCACTTAGGCAGCGACTTATAAATGCCCTCGGATTGCCATTTTGCCCAAACTGCTCGCGGAGATAACGGGCCTTACGTGCTCTGTCCTCCGGTTTACTGCAATGAGTTTGGATCCGTTTGAAGAGCTCGGGACAATAAACAAAGTGTTCCGATACTCGACTCTTCTTCTACACATTTGTATACATCTGGAAATCAAAACTTCGCCTTCACTCTAGTTAATCTCTCTCGCCGCTTTCTTCCGCAATGCAGAGGTAGATGTTTCCCTAGCGCAGACCTTCCTTGCGATTTGGGTAGCTCCGTAAACACTCATTCGATATTGTCGCTGCTTAGACAGGCTGACGTCGATTCTGACTCGCTGACCTTATCCGCCCTGCTGTCAACGTACTGCTGCCCTCGAAGCGGCAGTGCCGCAATATCTCGCAGATCCCCCTAAATCCTCAAGTCTTTCTCCAGACAGTTCTCATCTGTTAAGATTTTATAAAGCGTTTTAGGATGCGGATTTCTGGAATTTTAGCTTACCGTTCAATACTTATAGTGCTTTCTTAAGAGCAGGGACATCAAAATCGTCACTGTGCTTTCCCCTTCAGTTCTGTACCAACAGGAATAATGGGAAATCCATTTTCCGTGCCACAGCACCTAAGACATCCACAATAGCGACAGAAGGAAGTAGCCTGACGTTGTCCAAGCTCATCATATGTATACTGCAATGTTTCCCAGGATCGACCTCAAAGTAGTGGCTGTCGACAGAAGCCATGTCAGATTTCCCGGGGACGAAATAGCTCCACTCCATGACCCCACGGTTGCCGTCTTACCATTGGCGATACCATAATTCTCTCTGACATTTTCACTATCCACTTTTTTATGTTGATAGCCCCTCGTTATTTATACGAATTGTGCTACACAGAAAGTGTAACCGCAGACAATTTATTTATAAACGGGTTTGCATTCACAAAGACGCCAGAATTTACGCTTGAATCTCTGATTTGATCAACAATCTAAGCAAAATTACGCATTTCTGTGAGGACAATGTCTAGACAAGCAAGCTGTATGACAATGGTACAGTCTGATAACGATGCTTTCGGGGAGGAAATAGAGATTTTTATGGTCAAGGATGTTTGCGTTGTCCGCATCTTTGCTTTGATCCGCCTTCGAGACCATCCTGCATTTTAAGCTTCCGGTCACTTTTCCGTTTTCTTTCTCTCGATTTTAGACTTTTCAGGTGTCGCGAGTTTTCCGGCGGTTTTGAGCCCGACTGGAAGAAGCACGTGTAATCCAGACCAACCTGTTCTTCCGGGCAGGATAAAGATCGATGTGGAACATCCGGATGCCTGTTTTCCTCCTCCATCTTTTTCGCGGCGCGTCCATCCACCGACAGAGGCATATTCCGCAGCAGATCCAAAATATACTGGTGCCTTCAATTAGAAAAACTTTATGTAAACGTAACCAGTAAACAAACCTGCCGAGGTCGAGGGAGAGAAAATACCGGTTCAGAAAAGGCAAACGGTCTGCTTCTCATGGCCCAATGTGTGAGCATCAGATCAGTACGAAACTATGAAATTCCGAGAAACTTAGCTACATCCTAGAGTGACAGCCTACCATATGTCCGACTAACTAGGTTTGTCTGTGCTGTGAACAGCTATTACTCCCTCAGTTTACATAAAAATGTCTCCGCGACGATTGTGACTTCCAACATACAGTTCAGCTTGTGGGTTAGCTCGGTTGAAATTGGTGCGTTAACAGAGCCGATAGAGATGTTTGTGGAGTGACTCTCGGACACATTCTTGATGTACGGTAGGGAGTGCCAAATTGTTGGTGTGTCCAAGGCTACAGAACTCATTGCGTCAGAGCTAGGCATGGGCATCGCCCATTATCCGGCGACTACCATGCGTAGCAGGATCATGAAAATGAGAGATCGGCTGGACGCGGGTGAACAGTTGGGCGTAGTCTATCAAATCCCCTGCCATAACTGGACTTGCCACTACACAGGCCAAACAGGACGACGTCTCAGCTCACGGATACTTGAGCACAAACGGGCCGTTCGAAGAGGCGACTCCAGTTCGAGTCCGAAAGCTTAGGCCAATAAATCTACTGTCCTAGTGATTGTGTCTTCGTCTTCTTTTAAAGACTTCATTCCAATCGTGTTTAGTGCCTATATTTAGTGAATTCTCTGCAAATGCCATGCGTCCAACAGGATTTGGATGTTTTTCCTTTTCACTACCCGAATATCGAACGGTTAGCTGGACCAAACAATTCCGACCTATCACTAAAAATTTCGTTCTTCTGGAAAATAGAAAGGCGAAATCGTATACGCCCGCAATCCTCTGGAATGGCAGTCGCACTGGATACACCGATCGGTATTTACAGGGTTTAGGGGTTCATTGTCCTATGGTCAGGAATAATCCGGTCGGTAAGGCACATGTGACGTTGCTCACTGGGATTGGCTATACATAAAAATCAACTGGAAGTTCGTCCGTTACATCATTTTGGCATTCTCTACCTCAGGAATTAGCGTGTTTAGTCAGTGTACCAGTAAGAATGAAAACGTTGGTGTCGCAGAGCCGATTTACGTATAATAACCTTCTTCATTCTGACGATTCAGACTGTCCATGCATTTGGTATTGTTATTCGGAGACCAATGCTTCATCGACTGGACGCAGACATCACTCTACGCTATAAACTGAGATAAGCATCATTTCCAGTCGGTCTGAAACGGCAAGCAGCTGGTTCACGAGGAAGAAAAGTAAGTGAGGTCGATCCAGCTCAGATCCAGCTCTCAGTTTCTCAGCAGGAACAGGCAAACAGGCTAAAAGCTTTCGCTTGGATGAATGTTTACCGGAGGGACGCCCTTGTTCTATTTAGGACTGAGAGCCGGAGTACAATGTCTCCCTCTCTCATAGTGACCTTCATGAAACTAGTGTATACGACATCCGAGACTCCACAGTGAAGTACCGCGTGCGTAAGTGGCCAGGGAACATTTGTTACGTTGCACGCACACGCAGACTGTTTCCGACTGTTAGGCACTGTGTCGAAGTCCTCTTTGTGTCTTCGGGAGCTTGTCTACTTACCAGAATGTGAAAGGCTTGCGTGGTAGATGTATCGTAGATCGGCATTGCAACAAACGAAATCACGTCCAAGTAGGCGCTGCGCGCTTCCAGTGGGGCAGTGATGGAACTCGTCCATTTCATTGTTCCGGAACATAATTTACCCGTTGGCTTTTTTCATATGGGTTTCCAGCCAGACATTTCGAATCGTACAGCATTAGTTTTGGGTTGTATATGTTTGGAAGTGTGCTACTAATGCCCATCCCCAACTTCTTTTTCCCCAAGGTCCGTGCTTTCTTCAGTAATTTACTAATGCTCTTTCAACAACAATTCGGTGGGAGAGTTGAATAGAAAACAATATCAAGTATAACAATGCCTACCCATCACTTTTAAGGGGCCTTTTTATTGGTTTCTTGAAACCCCTTTTTCCCACTAGCCAATACGTGTCCACGGCGCCTCGACCCTTCAGAGTCACCTTGCCACGGTATTCTAGTTTGTATCCTTTGAGCTCGTCCAGTATTGTCTTTGTTGAAGGGCTGACATGTATTCTCAGTGCTTTGAAAGGCATATAAAAAGATGGCGCTCGTAAAATGACCTAAATGCTCCACATTCTGAAGGCAAAGTGTCCTGCTAACAAAACTAACCATGTTGCGATAATCCCGATGATGAAAATCGTTGACAGCGGCGTGGGTCTCTCTGAATAAGACAATGCCTGTCTTTCTGTGAGAGAACAGATTTAAACTCGTTTTTAACTTCCAATTGTGCGTACATGGGAATAATATTCTGGCGTACCTTATGCTTTCGAGTAGAAAATACCAAGATGACGTGATCCTCTATCAAACGACTTAAATAATGCATATTCTTGTTTGCAGTTTCTATAAATTATTTTTGAATCTGCAAGACCACAGAAAATCCGTTTGAAAATGCGTGCTACTTAAGTCGTCTTTTTTACGAGTACAGTTTCCACAAGAGATCGAAAAGCAATGCATTCAAAGGTTGGCGTCCTGCCGAGTGCAAAAGATTATAGCATTATGCCGCAAGATATTCAGTATTATAATCGCGTCTAAGTAATCCTTCCTAATCGAAAGCGCATTTCAGAATTTTAGCCACTCACCGTACTTTCACAGGCTTTCTACGTCGTTTGCAAAAACACATCAGTAGCTCTGGAGTTTCTCACAGCACTCAGGTGTACTGCAATGTTATTTTTTAATCGCTTTATGTATTTTCTGTAAATCCTATCAACATTTCTGGACTTTCTCATAGTACTGAGGGTTTAAAAGATCATGGTTGTAATGTTGCCAATGAATTTGGAGCAACGAGAATGAAGCCAAAAATAAAACCAACACAGTAGAGGTAGAGTTAAATAATGTTGAGTGAAGGATAGCAATTGCAGTAGGCGTGCTAACTCATGAAACGCTAAGCAAAATTCTTAAATTCCTTTCCTACTCAAAAAGATTACTTAAGTAGGGTTGTAGTATTAATCACCGTGCAGCACAATCCTAAGATATTTCGGGTATTTCCGGATGCCGGCTTCCGAGCAAACTTCCTACCGGCCGCATGCAAAAACCACACTCTAATAAATGACCACTTAATTAGAATGATTTTTTAAATCGACTTCTGATGCCCTTATTAATTCAAATATACTTCGAAGAAAACGGTCATAAAATGTTCATTCCTCTATGTGTGCTGTAGAAAATTACGTCTTCTTCGTTCTTGAAAGAAGGGTATAATTCGACTTTAAAATACTTTTCTGATTCCTGGGAGATTCTGAACCCGGCCTGTAACTACACTTGAATTCAGGGTTTCAAAAGTACAAGCTGTCTATTCTAAGTTTATGACAAATCATATATTTCTATACGTTACTCAAAAAATACTATATAGGATTCACTTTAAGTGGTCATTTTTTCAGAGTATGGTTTTTTAGGCGACCGGAAATAAATTCGTTCGGGAGCTGGCATCCAGAAGTACCTGAAGTATCTTAGAATTGTGCTGAACGGTGATTAATACTATAATCCTACTTAAGTTAGCTTTTTGTGTCGGAAACGCATTGCAAAATTTTAGTTAACATATCATGAGTTAGCAACTTTACTGTAATTTATATTTATAAAAATGTATAGTTTTGACCACGATAAAATTAAACAGTTTAATATATACTTTGCGTATAAAGACCCGTTACCGATCTTGCTTTTACGGAAACCGTGAAGTCATTTTCTGGCAATCGACTACCCTACACGATGAAGCAGAATTCCGCAGAGCATAATTTTCTGAATATTGTGAGTCTTTAAATACTTCAAAACTGACCGATGATTTCAACCGCAGTTATAATATGAAATTCAGTAATTACGCTTAAACGAGATTCCATACTCAAGTACTTTGCACACATCTTTCTGCTTCAAGGCCCATGCAAGCAGCCAGTCAACTGGATCTGAGTGAAAAATCGTTTTCTTCGTTGGTCGTTACATCATTTTTAATGGATAAACCTGCATGATAGGAGTTATCGTTAATTTAAAATTCCAAAGAAATGAAAAAATGGGGTTCATTTTTTGCATGGCACAAGATAGGAACGATTCGAGCTCTAATTGAAGCATGTAGACGGTGCCAAATTTCTTCCTAGGTGTCCGTAGTTTGTCAGTCGTATTTTTGAGTGACATCAAAAACGGACTTGCGAGTTTATATCTCACACTTTCTAAAACCCAGATGCCTCCTATAAAGCATTTACAGATGCGTAAGTTAGCAATATAAAATTAAAACGTCCATTTGCCCTAGGATAGTATTTTTACTCCGTGTACATAGCGACGCCGTACGAAAAGTAGCCATAGAAAGGCGCACTTCCAACTTCCATCTGACATTTTTTTAAAAATCTTTTGCGAAGATGCTCACCTTCTCCAGACGACTCAATCCGGGATGCAGTATTAATTGTGTCACCGAACAGACAATACCTCGGCATGGTCAGGCCGATCACTCCAGCAACACAGGCGCCTACGGCGAACAGGACGAAAATAATAACCATATTTTCAAATGTAAAACGAATTTCTGCTTCTGCACAACATAAATGAACGGCTGAAAGTGGTTTACCTTGTCCGTAGATTAGTTCAGAGCCATTTGAGCTTCCACGATAGGATTAAACAACCATAGGAAGATGCCAAAGACTGGCTTAAAATGTTTATGCACATAAAAAGCAAAGCTTGATCGTCCTAGCGAAAAAAAGACTCAGTTCGGGCTGTCGCATGTAGAGTTAAAGAGGGAAAGGGTTTTTCAGGGGAGTTTAAACACTTTAATGACGTCCAGTACCTTGGAGAAAAATCACATTTTTGCATCCATCTGTTCAACCGTCCTAAACTAAGGACACAGGTTTCAGATAGGATTTTGCGGGAGCCTGAAGACCTGGTGTTGTTCGTCGGCTTCTGTGTTCAATAGAATACTGGCGAAATAGTCTAGGTTAGGGTCTGACCTAATTTGAGTATGCAAGCTAAATTTTTGTTTCTTTTCAGTTGAACCGGTTTAGGTGTTAAAGCCTTTTGCATGTCCCTTAACAGATATCTTTTTTAGAATTTATTGAGTACAGCTTTACAAGTTGAAGTCTGCGCGGGAGACCAAACGCTTGATTTTGGCGTGCTTTTGACTAAACGAATTAAACCGAATGGCGGCTATTGCAGAAAAAGGAAGTTACGGAGTCAGCATAATACATCATAATTCGCAACGGGTTCATCGTTCGCGTGAGATATATAGTGCTTATTAAGACATTGTACTATTAGATTGGCGTATCAGAAATACGACTTCCTGCTTTTTCTTACAGCTTGTCTTGTAAAACCAATCGATGAATGTGAAGGGAGTCATGGTTATACGTCTGAAATACACAAAATAATTCAGCTTTTGAAAATCAGCATGCGCAGGGCGTGCAAAAACAAAAGGCGATTGATTAACACACCGTTCAGTGTCCAGGACCTTCACACCAAAGCGTTGCAACAAATGACATCTGAATACTAACAATTTCTAAAATTGTTTTGGGTACATCTAGGCCTATGTCTACCTGTGGTTCGATTTTGTGGTTTCGCAAATTATACTAGAGCACCAAGCGCAGTGCCAGTTACCAGAGTGTATCCC
Organism: Spirometra erinaceieuropaei; assembly: GCA_902702965.1. Classification (NCBI taxonomy): domain Eukaryota; kingdom Metazoa; phylum Platyhelminthes; class Cestoda; order Diphyllobothriidea; family Diphyllobothriidae; genus Spirometra; species Spirometra erinaceieuropaei. The sequence continues at coordinate 343,936 of CACRXP010000335.1, read as the reverse complement.
AATTCGGAGCAAAATGGGAATCTGTGGCATGTGTGGAATGACAAATGATCCAACCACACTTAGTAGCTCCAGAGCCACTGTGGCGATTTCACCAGCGTGCCGCCTGCCGTTTCTGATAGGTAACCCCGAGGCCACCATGTACGCATCACCTATGGTTTCAACCTGAAATGAAAAAACAGTGCAGAACCAGCAAGCCCCAGACGAGAAAGACAAGGTCATATTCTGGAACCATCTCTTAAAAATACTTTCTATCAGCCAGTCTATTTTCTCCCTTTCTATATATTTTCTAAGGACTTCTGCAGTGATCCACTACCCTCAGTGTAGGATCTTTTGAGAGGAATTTTGGAATTCTCGGAGTGCAACAATCAGCAAACATATATCTAATTTCAGCCAATATTCCCATGTTACAATTGAAAAGTCACTTTGGCAAACGTGTTTTCGGTAACTCTTCATCAGGCCAAAACGGTTACGTAGAAGTTTAAATTATGTAAAGTTACAGAGCTTATACGTGATTCAGGAACTATTAACACCCATCATCCCCACGCACTCGCATGACGGGGCGTGCTATGGCTTGGTCAGTTAATTGGTCAAGGGGGCGAGGTAGAGGGGGGACATAGGCTGTGAGTAATGTTTGTACGTCGGGTGCGTTGTGCACGCACCACTGCCATCAGGAGTTTGGGTCGGCGTTGGCCACGGAAGACAGAGCGCCTGTGTCAGAGTCTTCTGACAGCATAGCACTGGATTGGCTAGTCGTATAGCCACTGCTTCGGCTGTAGCTAGCACCCGTTGGCGTAGGCCTCTGGGGAAGCATGCTGGTGTCCGGTAGACAACCTGAAGGTCTTCTTTGGCATCGACTCGGTGATTCGTATCGACAAGATGTGCGAGGATAGAACTCGAGATCGATTTCTTTTCACCTCTGCCTAGCCAGGCCAGTATGTGTTCATGTACTCTCTTTTCCAGGCGCCTCGTTGTACGGCCAATGTATCCCGCTCCACAGGAGAAAGGGAAGGAGTAAATACACATCGATGTGGCCAGCAACGGGAGTCGGTCTTTACCTCCCAAGGGTAGGAGGGGAGAGTTTGTCAAACATACATGTAAGTTCGCCGCGGGGAAAGCGCTAGTGGTCGTTGTCTTCAGACGTCTTCTTACCAGGTCACTTGTTGCGTCTCCTTGAAAAGGCAGTCTTATAAATAAGTCCTTCTTTTCTGCAGTCGCCATGGTGGGCTTTGCAGTGCGCTCCCCTATATTTCGGAGGATAAATCTTTCTGGGTATCCGTTTTCGTGGAATATGTCCCGCAACCGCTGGCGTTCTGCCTCAACAGTCTCAGGAGAGCAGATATGTCGCACTCTAGCTGCCAATCCATGAACCAAATTACGTTTAATATTTAGGGGAACAACACTGTGAAAATTAATGTATTGTCCGGTCCAGGTTTTCTTTCGGAATACCCTACGTTGGGTAGACCCATTCTCTTGTCGGTGCAGAAGAATATCGAGGAACGCGATTTCATTGTCTGCCTAAAACTCTGCAGAGAACGTTGGCAATGGGGGTGTATTGTTGAATTTTTGAACCAGGACGTCTGTGTCAGTGGTAACATCTAATTACAAGAAGGAAGGGAACTAATACAGACGTCTGATCTCTATGCCGGTACCTTGTAGACGTCGAATTTCGCAATTGTTGAGTCGAAGGTGGAATAGAGCGCATTGAGTAGATCAACGATTTGCAGAGGTGTAGACCAGGCTGAAATTGCTGTGAAGCCAACGATGTCACTGAAGTAGATGGTGACCTCGTCGAAGGCTTCTGGGGCCACGGTATTGCCAGCTATCAGCACCTGTGCAACAGATCTGAGGCAATGCAAATAAGGTCTATTTCAGATGTTTGCAAAAGGAAAAAACGAGCATATTGAGACGCAAAACGGCCAGCAAACAATTTTCGACAATTAGAGTGGCCACAGAATGACGATAATAGAGTGAACTTGACATCATCCACAAATTACAGCACATTTTGCGGCATGCCCTATCAATTCCACCTCGATTTATGTGAGTTTACAAAAGGAAAAAACGGGGATAATGAGAACCCATTCGCCGTCAGCTAATATTCGGCCTTAAAATGAAAGTAATACGGGGACCTTGATTACACTCACACATTAGGATACACTTCTCTGCCTTGCTTTCGATGCTACTGTGTCATCGATGAATTTAGTAGTGTCTGATTTTCAGTATTATTTTTAGTTTTGTGTGACAAATTGTGATCCTGTACTGCTTCATCATTTGGCTAGCATTAGGTCTTTCAAAATTAACATACTCCGACGACTTCTCTTAAATTTCAACGAAAGGCCGCTGAGTAATGTGAGTTTGTTTAGTATTTTGTAAAGTGATAGACCCTCTTGGGGATTTTCGACGCCTGCAAGGTATGGTAGGAGCCGTACAATAACTTATAGTGTATTACTTAAATTACTATCTCTGTAACAATTTCCTGTTGGTTTATCGGCCGAAACAGTTTATAGTTAGTTTCACCATTGCTTAATTCAGCTTGATTTATCATACTGAAAACCACAGATATCAGGTAAACCCCCAGACAACTGTTTTGCCAATATTCTGCCGCTGCATGACACAGCTGCGAGGGGTGCGTCGGAACACGTTTGTAAACTAGAGAATGACCGCTAGTAGCTCATGAATATTACGCGGTTATCTCGGTGTAGCTTACTCATTTCGTCTCAAACAGTCATAGCAACTTTCAAAATGAGCCTATAAGGCTTTAATCCGACTGATTTACTCCATGTTAACTATTGCTTTCTGAGGAGGTTGAAAAGCTGAATATTTATTAATCCAGTCCAACCTACAGAGGTGGAATAAAAATAGCAATATTTCTGTCAGAGATCCTGGATTGGCATACCGAACACTGTACCGGGTGATAGGTAAAAGTATTGGGGACATCCCTAGTGTGCGTTCTCAGTCACTGTAAGTATGAAAACTTTGTTTTTTCATAGCCACCATCATCTTACTATATGCAAAGCTGGTGTCAACTGCGAGACACGCTCCAGTCGACGGCGCACGCCGTCCTTGGTCGCGCTCCCCGCCAACACCAGGACTGGTTCGACGACAACGACGCCGCCATCAGAAATCTGCTCGCCGAGAAGAACCGCCTACACAAAGCCTACGTAGATCACCCCAATGAGGACAACAAGCTTCCTTCTACCGCAGTCGCCGCCAGCTTCAGCAACGACTGCG
>CACRXP010000335.1:280063-318026 GCA_902702965.1 Spirometra erinaceieuropaei | reverse complement strand
ACACGTATTTGACTACAACAGCGTAATGCATCCGAGTAAATACCCCATTTTTGCAGTTGGGCGTTTCCCAAAAGTTGTAAAACCGTCCAAGCAATGCATTTCGTCTCGTTAAAATACCATTTTGCAATAGGGGGTAACGAAATGGCCCCAGCGAAAGAAACACCACTCAGTACGTTCCCAGAGACATTTTCTTAGACTCATTAGAGGGAGATTAAAGTGACGAAATTCTATGTTGGCGATTCGTCCTGCGGTTGGAGGTATATTCTCCCTATATCTTTATTATAGATGTTACCGGGATAAGTCTGCGTTTTACGCGGTCGTGATGTAATTCCCAAGAGGAAGGCGATAATTCAGTAGTCGTGGACACTAGTAAACTATTTCTTGACTTTTCGACGTGTTCTCAAAGGGGAACAGGAGGTTTTAACTGGCGGCAACATTTATTAACCTAATGCGTTATTCTTATTTACTTGGTGAGCAATAGTTGTTGATTTTTCATTGAATCTCTTGCAAGATCTCATTTCGTAGCCGCACCTGTTATGGATTAAGGTTAGGGGTTGGGGTTAGGGTTAGGCTTAGGGATTATGGGTTAAGGTTAGAGGTTGGGGGTTAAGCTTAGAGATTAGGCTGAGACATGTCTACTGTAAGTACGGTTACGAAACGAGGTCCGACGGAATGGTCACATCCAAGAATAAACTTCAAAACTACTTGCGTTTCAATCGTCAAAGTTTAATTCTCTTAGGTTAAGAGGATCCCATACTAACATCACAAGTACTAAACAAAAGCCCATATACACGGTTTCGCTGACATTCTGCCGATAAATGACACAGCTGTGAGGGGTTCGGCCCGTTAGTGCGTGCTCTAGCATTCCGTGTCTGCTTTCTAGTAGTTACTCAAAATCAGAAATTGTGGCTTTTTAATTTCCGTAAAAAGTGCTATCATAATAACGACTTGGAAAGGACTCGGTTGTTAGATAGAAAGGCGGGGCTTAAGTTCTACCACCTATTCTCGCACGCTATAAGCGCGTAAGCGCTAAGAATTCGAGTCAATGGAGAGGCAACCCGTGTGTTATCATTATAGCTCAGCGTTTTGAGGGTAGGATCGACCGTTTTAGGCTGCAAATAAACGTTCCTGACGCTTATGGAGAACGAAAAAATTAAGAGTACTGTTTAAAATGGAATCCCAAATCTGAGGAAGCGTTCCATTGTGTCTTTTAGGAATAATTCCGCCAATTTTTATTTACGTTTTACTTAAGGCCATAGTTTCATTCAGGTGTGTACATGTACAAGGCGGGTGCGGGGTGGCGCGTATGTGGGCAGCCTGCACTTTTATGTACGCGCTGCTCTTCTTCTTCAGTCACTGCGTCCACGTCCATTTCCGGTGTTCTTGACTTTGTTTTTACTATGCGCCGAAGACGGCTGAAGCAATTTTGCTGCCAGATTTGTAGAAAAAGCCAATAAAAGCCACGAGGTTTCCGTTATTCATCTGCAAGTTTCATTTTGAATGGCTATTGTGACCTCGGAGCAGATGCGTTACCTAAAGGTTAATATCATCACACCAGCTAATTAAATGTGGGATTCTAAATTTCAGTGGCTGTACATAATTATGAAATTTTGAGAGTTTCGCAATGAGATCCCTTCACAAAACGTCCGTCCATGCTGTGTCTCTCAGAGTTTTATGGCAGTAAAAAAGGTCGTTTTTAAAGAATACACAGTTTGGTTTATAAATTAAAAAATACTAACACAGAGATGACTACCTTTTCCAAGAACTAACCTTGTGGCTTAAATGTTTTAATATGAATTGGAATCCAGTCCGGTTATACTAGAACGTTTGCCTATACATTGAGAGTATCGAGTGAAAACACCGGGGAATGCGAATCTTCTAGATATTCAGAGGGTTGCATGTGTATTCCAGGGTGCTATCATGATGTCCTCGTATACTACATGATTTGAAAGAGTGCGCTTGTCCAACAAAAAAGTGCAACGTATGACCGATCTAATGAAATGCTGGCCAAAATTCTGGAATGCGTTTCCGATTAGGAAGGACTACTTAAATGGGGTTGTTATATTAATTATTATGCAGCAGGACCCTATAACATTTCGGACTTGCCAGGATGTCGGCTTTGGAATGCATTTCTTTTTGGCCTCCTGCAGAAATCGCACTCGGTAAACTATGAGTACTTATGTGACATTCATTTTTCCTACTGATTTTCAATGGTCTTATAAATTCAAATCTATTTTATATAAAAATATGGTTACTTTTGCTCATTTGGTAGGAAATCACATTGTTTTCATATGTTATGCCCGAAGAAAGTGTATAGTTTGGTTCTCAAAAAGTTTCTAATTATGGGATTGTTAAGACCGTGTGATGTCCATGCATGCAAGACCGCGCATTTCCGTTTACTAACGCTCCTCATGAAATGTGCAACGCAGTCCGGATCCATTGCAGAATTTCCTGAAATCTATGTGGTATCTTCTTAAAGGCATGGAGAAATATATGATTTTCCTTACGTGAAATGCATGCGCCTTGTATACTGTGACTGCTAAACGCGGATGCAATGTCAGATTAGGATGGAAATTATTCGGGAATTTGGAAAGTTTTTTAAAACCAAAATATACACACTCTTCGGGCACAGCAAATGAAGACAATGTGATTTCCTACCAAATGAGCAAAAGGAAACATATTTTTGTGCATAATTTCCATAAAATACATTTGAGTTTATAAGACCATCGAAAATCAATAGGAGAAATGCATGCCACTTAAGTAGTCATTGTTTACCGAGTGTGGTTTCTGCAGGAGACCAAAAAGAAGTGCATTCCAAAGCCGACATCCTGACGAGTCAGAAATATTATAGGGCTATGCTGCATGATAGTCAGTATAAGAACCACACTTAAGTAATCGTTCCTAATCGGAAACTCATTCGAGAATTTTGGCCAACATTTCATGAGATCGGTCACGCACTGTAAGACCCATTGTCTACAATGTGTTACAATGCGCTACAGGTGTGCATATAGGCCAATAAATGTAGAGGATCATGTGTGTCGACAGCTTGCTATCATCGGTACATGCCCAGAAGTGTTATAAAAATTATGTGCTATACCTAATATTGCGGCGGTGAATTCTCAGAATCTCCAAGACGATGAGACGACTATTTCCCAGTCTATGATGTTCAGGCTTTTTTATATCCACAAATGGCACAACTCAATCCTTATTGGTTGTGTTATTCAGTAAGCACAAGGAAGTCTTTTTGATATATCATGACGGGCACAATGATTTCTCTTGGGGAAACCTAGTAACATACAGTTTTCTAAACATGCGGAGTATAAAAAGCTCACTATTATTTCAATTCTTTTGGTAATAGTGGTCTGTCTAAAGGCCAAGGTACTTGAGACCTTCAAATGTCAATAAGAGGGAGGGGGCGCTAATCCATGCCCAGAGGCGTAATAAATGTTTCCTCTGTGCATCCTCGTAGAGTATTTGGTACAAATTATGTGACCTAAAAACGCTGCTGACGAAATTCGCATTATCAAAGTACGGCCACTTTCCTGAGTGGGACTGCGCACTCGTGGCGCCACGAGTAATTGAAAAGAGGTTAGTCGAACCTGCAGTAGACATGTTTCGGCCTAATCCCTTATCCTAACCCCAATCCCCACATATTAATCCCTAACCCCCGGCCTCCACCTCTAACCCCAAACCCTAACCCTCACCCCTCGTCGATAGTCGCCACGACCGCCATGCCTGTACCGCATATTCCAGGTTCGGCCGCACAAATGTCCCGCATAATCTGCCAAATGCATCTTTATTCAAGTGTATAAACGTTCTGCGTATCGCGCTCATAACGGAAATTGCCCATGCAGCGACTTTAGAACACTGCGTGGTGGCGTTTAGATCGTCTTTAATGAATACACCGAGATCTTTTTGTACATCTACGGTTATGAGTGGTTGACTGTCCAGGAGATACTGTCGTGGGGGTGCATTTGTTCGTCGCCTCGCCGATACTGCATTACTGCACATTTTTGACGTTGAATTTCATGCACCATTTCTCGCTCCATGCGTGCAAATTCTCTACGTCCTCCTGTAGTATCATGACGTCATCTTCATCTTTTATCACTCTCCAAAGTTTTTAGATCGTCTGCACAGAGCGCTATTTCCGATTTCACTTCCCCTACTAGGTCATTTACATAGATAATGAATAGGAGCGGCCCAAGAACTGACCCCTGTGGGACTCCACTCGTAACATGTGACCATTCTGAGTAGTAGCCGCAAGCAGTGACTTTTTGTCGCCGTCCGTCTAGGAAATCTTAAACCCAGTTCAGAAGGTGTCCTCTTATCCCTACTTCTGACAACTCTTGAATAAGGCGCTCATGTGGGACGCAATCGAACGCCTTGCTGAAGTCAAAGTAAATGAAATCAACTGGATGTCCTTCATCCATGGCCTTTGACCAGCGTTCGAGTGACGAAAGCAGGTTTGTGAGTCACGACCGCTTTTCGCAGAAGCCACGTTGAAATGAGGCGATGTGACAGCGAAAAGTATCGAGTGATGTAATAGATTTTTAACTAATTTTTCCATCAGTTTTCAGCAAATGCATGTCAAACTAACCGCCCGCTAGTTCGTGGGACATAGCCGTGATCCTCCCTTGTGGATAGGTACGACGTTTGCCAACTTCCATGTGCCAGGTAGTTTGCCAGCTTCCAGCGACTTTTGGAAGATTATAGAAAGTGGCTCTGCTAATTCTTCGGCTAGCTGACGCAAGAGTACACCTGGGATATCATCTGGTCCAGGTGACTTGGCTGGATCCAGCTTATTTAGTTCTGCTAAACCTAACTGCGGAGTAAAAAAATACTGTGCTTATAAGTGGTTGGTTGGCGGGCAGTGGAAGAGAACAGGACTGGAGGGGTGGTTCCCTGGTGTAGACAATTTGGAAAAACTCGCAAAGAAACTCGGCTTTTTTAAAGATTAGGTTACTATGTTGATAACCCAACATTCTGATTGTTTTCGTTGTACGAATTGCAGTATGAAGTTTTTGCCAGAAATTAAAACCCTACCTTAGGTTAAGGTGCGCGAAGAAGTTTTTCTCGATTCACACGACCGAGCGCCTGTCGAAATTACTATTTACGATGCAAATGGATTTTACTGAGCTGGGTTTACGCAGCACTGACCCAGATATTTTTCTGCAGAACCAGATCGTTATAACGACAGGATGGGAGAGTCTTGTCCTGACATTCACACGGAAGGTTAATCAAGTAGTCGTCGAAAATAGTTTCAAAAGATACCCTAACAGGTGACTTTTAAAAGCCCGGACACAACTGTCTCGGGTTTTTAGTGGATGTATAATGCTATTATGATAGGTCCAGTTATTCATATAGTCCCTCAACGTTCAGATATTTTTTGATTTCCAAATGGCAGGGCAAAATCTTTTCAGAGACTCGTAACCGGATTTGGGTAATAGTGGTGTTGCACGTGGTGTGTTAATTGCTTGATGGCCGACATTCGCGTCGTTAGTTGCTGCAATTTCCTCACGTGCGTTGGATGTTGGTGTGATAATAGCTTGACCATCTGACGCATCGATCCTGGTGTTGGGAGAGCAGGAACCCAAAACGTCAGGCTAATAAAACCCTTGTTCCGGCGATCGTGTCTTCTTCTTCAAGACTTCTTCCTGGGACTCGTCTCTTCGCTTCTATTGGCAATGTATTTGGGTGGGAAGCGCTCCGATCGGCCCGGCGATGGGAAATCTGCGCCATTCGGGAGGCCTCAACGTATTCGCAGATCCGGTTTCTTTACAGATGTCTCGACAATAACGTGTTACCGAAATGTGTTTCATACAAGCCACCGGTTAACATGGATTTGGCGAGACGAGCAGTATTTCAGCATGACAGAAGGATGATCCGTGTGCTCCTCCAAGATTGTCATGCGAGATTTCGCAAGTACCGTCAAAGGATTGACCAAGAAAAGACCAGATGCTGTGGGTTCATGGACGAGATTGATACATATCTGCTCCTGTAGAGGGGTGACTGAACACGCCCGCGAACAGAGAATGCTACGCGACGCAGCACTGGAGAACAAATTCCGAAAGCTGCCCAATCCAACGTCGCCCAGAAACGACAAACTGGTGCACAACCTGTCTTCAAAGGAGCTGACGAAGGATCAGATGCCTTTTTTTACATCACGAAGCTTCATTTAACACGGCTGACGCCAAACCTTTTAACATGATTGCAGCAGCGGAATCAATCCTTTGTCAAACAGAGGCAACGGAGGAGACTAAGAACCTCATCCGACACCAAGTGTCGTCTCTCCTAATGGCCCACAGGCCGCGGGAAGTGCTTTCCAAGGTCGAACGTGATGCGCTTAGAGAACTCAAGGCCGACAAAGACCTGGTCATCGTGCCAGCGGACAAAGGACACGCCAAAGTTGTACTGGACAGGACAGACTACCTTCAAAAAGCCAAAGGTTTACTGGAGGACCAACAGTTCTATGTCTCATGTGCAAAGAATCCTTTAAAAACGCTGACACGCGAAATTAACGCTACGTTGTTGGCCTTGGAGAAGTCAGGTGCAATAACACCGACCGACAGACGCATGGCGAGACCCCAAGATACGGCTTCGGCCCAAAGGGACTCCAACGTACGGACTGGCTAAGTGGCTGTTCCGGCGTCTCAATTTCCTGACCGCTGAGTCAGACACCACGGTCTCTTCGTCAGCACAATTCCTGGAGAAACTCAAAGGGGTAAGCATCCATCCAAATGAGGTCATGGTATCTTTTGATGTTACATCCTTTTTTACTTCTGTTCCCCAGGACCTGGCGACTGAAACAATCGAGCTGCTTCTACAAAGCAAATACGATGAAACGGAGAATCGTCTTGGACACGTCCAAATCCTTCAGCTCCTGAAGCTCTGTCTCAGTACGTACTTCACGTTCAACGGGACAATCTACGAGCGGGTGAAGGGCACACCAATGGGTTCGCCGATTTCGGGATTCATCGCCGAGGCGGTCCTGCAACGGTTAGAGTTGCTGTTCTTCCAACGCCACAAACAGAAGTTCTGGGCCCGGTATGTGGATGATTCATTCGTCTTGATCGAAAGGGATCAGTTGCTGACATTCCAAGAACATCTCCACGCTGTCCTCCCGGACATTCAATTCACGATGGAGGAGGAAGACCACCCAATCAGCCACAAACGCATTTGTGTAAGGATGCTCTATCGACGTGTCGAAACGCACTGCAGTGAGCCGCAAGACAAGATTGCTGAACTGCAATACCTCCGACGGGTCTTCAAAGCCAATGGCTACCCGCGCAATTTCGTCAACGGGTGAGTACGCAAAAGGGACGAAAGGCCTAACCGCACGGACACCAAATCTTGGCGGGCACTTCCGTATGTCAAGAACGTTTCGGAAGCTGTCAGCCGCCTTCTCGCACCACTTGGGGTTGGAGTGGCACACAGACCAGTGGCAACTATCAGGCGTTAGGTAACGAAACCGAAAGACCCAGCACCACGGCAAGAAACGACGGGAGTCCCTTATCGGATCTGGTGCAGTTGCAGACAAAGCAACTACGTCGGAGAAATCGGAAGACAGCTCCGAACGCGAATTGCCGAACACGCTGTAACGGTACGGAGAAATGACGCCAGCTCTCAAGTTGCGGCTCATTCGACGAGACCCGCCCACACATTCAAATTCGACGAGGCCGAAATTCTCGCAAGAGGTGACAACTGCGTGAGCCGGGAGCTACTTGAATCATGGTTCACTGGCCTCCAGTCCATTAACAAGTGCAATGAACTTCCCCTTCCATATTGGGTACTGAGACTTCGCCTGGACGGAGTAATAAGACACGCTGGGAGCGCACAAGTGAGCACTTTTTCCAACGCCAGGGTCAGTGGATCAGATGGTCGAGCAATCATCACACCAGCATCCAACGCACGTGAGGAAATTGCAGCAATTAACGACGCGAATGTCGGCCATCAAGCAATTAAAACACCAGGTGCAACGATCCCGGATGAAGCGGGAGCAGTGAATGTTCACAGGAATGTGGTAGCATGGTGACTGCATCCTATAAATACTGCAGCCTCTGGTGCATGAATCACCCGTATCTGCTGTCATCTCTGATGATGGGTTCGATCAGGAACCCGAAACGTCAGGCTCATAAAGCTCTTATCCCAGCGATCGTGTCTCCTTCTTCAACTTTAGGTTACTCTGTTGATCACCCAACATTATGATGTTTTTCGTTGAACGAATTGCAGTATGAAGTTTTTCCCAGAATTTAAAAACCTACCTTAGGTTAAGGTGCGCGAAGAAGTCTTTTCTCGATTCACACGACCGAGCGCCTGTCGAAATTACTAATGGCCGTAACCTCGAGAAGACAGAGCTTATTTACGATGCAAATGGATTTTACTGAGCTGGGTTTACGCAGCACTGACCCAGATATTTTTCTGCAGAACCAGCTCGTTTTAATGACAGGATGGGAGAGTCTTGTCCTGACATTCACACGGAAGGTTAATCAAGTAGTCGTCGAAAATAGTTTCAAAAGATACCCTAACAGGTGTATCTCTGAGGGTGGGTTCGAACAGGAACCGGAAACGTCGTTCTCATAAAGCTCTTATCCCAGCGATTGTGTCTCCTTCTTCTTCACGTCTCTCGTATGTCATAAACAGGCAGATGGGTTTGCAGACCATGAACGGGCTTCGTGAATTAGGCTTGCTGAAACCTGATTTCTAATCTTGAAGTTGGCAACATTTACATTACGGTTTTATGACGGCGCGACAGATAAAAGTGCGTTAGTGAAGACAGCTTATGAAAAATTCACCGAATTTTCCTGTTTAGTATACTATACTAGTATAATGCTGAGATAGGTCTAAGGGATGCAAAATCGGACGAAGTTGAACAAACATCCTCTGTCTCGTCTCACCTGTGTAACCTCCGTTTTCTCATGACATGTCTTTTAAAACATTCTGCTTCCTATACTAAGAACTCACAGAGCTCTGCTATAAGGACTAGGTTGCAAATGACCTAGATTCCTCAGTAAGTGTGGTAACATTACCTTGATAAGCCTCTCTGAATCAGAATACAACAATAGCAAGAATAATCATGGAGCCCTCGGTTAGATCGGCATCGCCATAAAAATGTTTGCTTAAGTCTGCTACTAACACTCCGAAAGACAGAATAGACCATGATATAAAACCATTCCAGCGATATCTCAAATCCCTCTTAAAATGAAATGAGAACATCGCCGTCCTAAAGAACTTCAGGCTGTGCCAAATAAAAGAACTCGGAGGAAGCGTCGATTTAACCGTGACCACAATGCGGAGTGAGGATAAAGCGCAGCTTCTGCCAAGCACGAAACCAGCATTCCAAATCGTCTCCCAAACAGTTTTTCAGCAAGATGTATCGCCCCCAGAACGGAGAATTGGAAAGAACTCAAGGCCGAACCCCTCTGGAGATCCGGCCTGGACGATGTCAATCCCAAAATACTTACGAAGAAGTTATTCATGTACGGAGGTTATTTCTCTGGAGAAAGCCCACAACCCTCACAACTTAGGCGCGATGAACATCATTTCGCCTCAGTCTGCACCAGCAGGGTTTTGCATCAAATCCGACGGAATTGGTAGACGCTTATGTCGCAGAGCTACTCAGGTCAAGGCGACTTCTGCCCAGAATATCATCATCATTTCGGACACAGACCAGCTCATGCAGTCGGTTTTAGAAAGACGTCCGGGTGTTGTTGCCTTAACAGAAACATTGCTCCAAGCCGAAATAATGGATGTCAAGATTTCGATGGAAGGATGTCAATCCTCTGGCCGAGACTGTCGGAATAGACTGGGTGGTTGGATAGTCGTAAACGTGATGTCAGAACTTTTGACAGATGAACGCACACACCCTCTTCACCTTGTATATGAATCCATTCGCATAAACATAAGTCAGTTTATGAAGGGAATGAGGATTTCGCCCTTGAGCTCCCTATTCATATCGATAGACAGAAATAAAGTCATCATTTACATCAGCAAATGCGAAAAGTTAAGAAGTTAGCGGTAAGTGTGAGCTAGGCGCAAACTGCCGCCGCTAAAACAATCATTATTGTATGTACAGTAGGTTCTCAACAAATGAGCGTCTAGTCTGCGCTTAAAGGATTCGACACTATCGGAAAGAACGCCGGCATCAGGGAGTCCATTCCATGCCCCGATGACCCTGTGAGAGAAGGCGTTCCGTCGGACGTTCGAATGAGCCCGCTTCCTTTGCAGTTTGAACGGATGACCACGCAGACGGTCAGTCCGGGCCAATTCAAAGAGTAAGTCACAAAACCCGGGATTCTTGATTGTTTACAGATAACCAAACCAGCCGAATGCCGCAGACGAGTTAGTCCTGGAAGTGACTGGACAGTAAGATATTCTTATTGCTGGGGTTTTTAACGTAGCCGCAATAGGTTGGGAAATGTTGGTCAATGACAGCGCGTTTAGCTGAAAGCTGATGGACCTCACATTCGACCTTCCCCTTGCACAGAATGTAAAGTTCTCGCGAGGTTTGGATAGATCCAAAGGCCAGTTGTCTGGGTCTGGTGCTCACGAAAATTTTCTCTAGCATTGATGAAGCGTATTTCAATGCACCTCTCGAGAAGAGTGGCCACACCACTCTCTCGTGGGATTAACCATTAAATTTTCAGAACCAGCAGATGGTGAAAGGCCAGCGAAGTGTAAGGAAAAGAAAATTCAGAATTATGGAGAATAGGTTTGCGTCCGAGAACTGGAACTTTTTGCCCAAGAGTGATCCACAGGAAAACTGCAGATTATTTAAAAAGACCCCACTGAATATGATTCAGGGCCTTTGTCCGCTTAATTTATCAAAACGACCAATATTTCTGCCTGGTTAACTCCATTCTAGCATAGAGTTAAGGAATAAAAGTAGAAAATGGAAGAAATTCAGGAAAACTGGCTCACATTGACATTTCAAAAAATTTCGTCGTCAGCGAATTGCTGTTAAAATTCTGATCTGCCTGGTACAAGAGGAATATGAATACATTATAATTTAATCACTCGAAGATAGGCCGGAGTTTTTATTCTATTATGCCAAAAGTCGGCTTAACAGCAAAGACCCAATCGGAGTACTTACGGGTGATAATGATGTAGAATTCGTTGAAAATTTTGAGGAAGCTGAAAGCTTGGGCCATTCCTTTGTTTCTGTATTCACCAGGGAGATAAACTTTCGGTTTCACAAACGCCAGACTACTGTTGCAAACGCCGAGCGAGTGATTGAATCTATTTTCTTCCCAGCAACTATCGTAAGAAATTTTCAGTCTTAAAAAAATTTCAGTCATGGGGTCTGGAATATGTCCCAGTCAAGTTCACGGGGAACTTGGAAAACGATTTATTCAAGCCACTGATACATAACTTTTACTCGTTATTTTAATTAGGAAGACTGCCATCCCAATGGAATGTAGCAAGTATCTAGGCGATACACAAGGATAGGGCTCGAATCATCGTGAATAATTATCGTCCCGCTCGTCCAACATCTCACATGTTGATAGAGGGGCGATAACTGATCGTTCTCTCGGAACTCACTTGTACCGTTTTGCCTTGCGGGTTCTCTCTCGAGCCCAACCAGTAGTCAAACAGCGGCGCACGACATAGGCAGCATGGTAACGGAAGAAGGTAACACGATCGCCGGGACAAGAGCTTTATTAGCCTGACGTTTCGGATTCCTACTCGAATCCATCATCAAAGACAAAAGAGCAGAAACGCGTGGTTGTTGCACAAGGGGCTGCTGTATTTATAGGATGCCGTAGCCATGCTACCGCATACCTATGAACGTTCACGGCTCCCCCCCCCCACTTCATCCGGGATTGTCGCACTTGGTGTGATCATTGCTTGATGGCCGACATTCGAGTCGATAATTGCTGCAATTTCATCACGTGCGTTGGATGTTGGCGTGATGATTGCTCGACCATCTGACGCATCGACCCCGGTGTTGGGAAGAGTGTTCACCTCTGCGCTCCCCGCATGGCCTGTTACCCCGCCTAGGCGAAGTTTCAGTACGGAGTATGGAATGGGAAGATCGTTGCACTTGTTGATGGACTGGGGGCCAGTAAACCATGATTCCAGTAGCTCTCGGCTCACTCGGTTGTCACCTCTTGCGAGAATTTCGGCCTCATCGAATTTAAATGTGTGACCAGATCTCGTCGAATGAGCTGCAACTTGAGAGCTGGTGTCATTTCTGCGCACTGCTGCCGCGTGTTCGGCCATTCTCGTTCGGATCTGTCTTCCGGTTTCTCCGACGTAGTTGCTTTGTCCGCAACTGCACGAGATCCGATAAACGACTCCAAACGTTTCTAGCCGTGGCAGTGGGTCTTTCGGTTTCATGTTTAGACGCCTGATGGTTGCCTCCGGTCTGTGTGCCACTCCAACCCCAAGTGGTGCGAGAAGGCGGCTGACAGCTTCCGAAACGTTCTTGACATACGGAAGTGCCCGCCAAGACTTCGTGTCCGTGCGGTTAGGCCTTTCGTCCCTTTTGCGTATGCACCCGTCGACGAAGTTGCGCGGGTAGCCATTGGCTTTGAAGACCCGTCGGAGGTATTGTAGTTCAGCAATTTACTTTCCGGCTCACTGCAGTGCGTTTCGACATGCCGATAGAGCGTCCTTACACAACTGCGTTTGTGGCTGATTGGGTGGTTACTGTTGAAGTTCAGTACTTGCATCGTATTTGTTGCGTTCCTGAACACTTTGGTCTTTAGTCCACCACAATCCTTGCGGCATACGAGGACATCCAGGAAGGCCAGCTGGTTGTTCTCTTCCTCCTCCATCGTAAATTGAATGTCCGGGAAGACGGCTATGGCATGACCTCATTCATACCTTGCAGCTTGTTGGGGGTCGCGAGTATGTTCTATGACTTCTTCTAAGTTGCTGGCACGTACCATCTGCGTAATAACACGTTTTAACTGTAGAGGAAATGGTTCTCTTACGACTGCCCAATGAAGTAGTTGGAACCTGGAACTGACTTCTTGCTTTGGCGGTACTTTCAGACACTGTTGAGACGTCTAAATACGGACTTGGCACTCATGTCCTGAGAACCTACTTGAGATGATTTAGTAGACTGGGTAAATCACGAGCTGTAAGTCGAAAGTCTGAAGTGTGTTTTTGACTCAAAAAAATTACATAAATAGGACTGCGATATTAGCCATCATGTAGCATAAGCCCATAATAACTCAGCCACTTCAGGATGTCGGCTTTTGAACGAAATTCTTTGCAGCTGCCATTAAAAAGTAAATTCCGTAAAAATGACTGTTTAATTACTATGGATTTTTCTCATTGATTTTCGATGATGTTATGGATTTAGATATATTTCATAAAACCTATGCATAAACAAATTTGCTCTCTGATTCACTTGGTAGAAAATTACGTCTTTTTTAAATTCTTTTTATTTTAAAGAACCGTATAATTCAGTTTTTAAACTGCTTCTATTTATAAGGTTTTTTCAAACCGTGAAATGCTCGTACATAAAGCATCGTGCTTCCGCAATTATTAATGCTGCTTGCGAAGTTTACAATATGCTTGAAACCTACTGCTGAATTTTATAAACCCCACATAGTTTCCCCCTAGATAGTGCAGAAATATATAATTTTCCCTCAACGCAAAACATGCAGTTTGTAGTTAGTATGCCCTAAATGTGAGTGTTAAGGCAGGTCGGGCTCAAAATTATTTGGGAATCGGAAAAGTTTTTAAAAACTGAAATATACGCTTACTTAAAACTTACAGTTGGAGGATGATGTAGTCTCCTGCCAAAAGAGTAAAAGAGTAAATATTTTTATGCACAATTTCTAGAAAATATGTTTCAATTTAAAACGGCACTGAAAATAGATAATGAGAGTTTAGACCATTTGGGTAGTCATTTTTTACAGAATGTAGTCTTTGTATGCGGCTAAGAGGAAGTTCGTTCAAATAACGGCATCCTGTCGTAATTGAATTATTATGCGATTGCGCTGTGAGTGATTAGTATTACAACACTACTAAGCAATCTTTTCGAGTTGAAAACGCAATTCTGAATTACGATTAACATTTTATGAATTAACATACCCACTGTATACTTTTGTCAGTAATAGCACTATGTGCTCGGCTCACATGTGTTGGGGAATTTGCAGAATCTAAAATTACTGCTATAAAAATTAACGTTATTGCCCCTTGAGAAAGCTCAAAAGCCAGTGACGTATTAACAAAGCGAAGTAGCTTAAAGTGACTGCCTTTTCACAGTCTACTCCTTTCTCTACCTATTGATAATCCATCTGTGGTCGTTACATATACTGATCCTACTAAAGCCTCTGGTAAAGTGCCACACAGACACTCTTACTAAAACTTGGGGTTTTAGGAATTACAATCCCCCTTATTGAATTACAGTGAGCGACCGATCTCATGAAATATTGGCTGAAAATTTCATAATGCGATTTCGATAAGGAAGGATTACTTAGGTACGGCTGTACTACTAATTACCTTGCGGCATACTCCTATAATATTTATCATTCGGCAGGATGAGAGCTTTGGAATACGATGCTTTTCAAACGACACTGGAAACCGTACTTGGTGAAAAAGACTACTTAGGTACCATGCATTTTACCCACTGATTTTGGATGGTCCTGAAAATGCAAATATATTTTTTAGAAACCAAAAATTATGCCTTCTTTCATTCGTGTGATAGAGAATCACGTCATCTTTATATTTTATACGCGAAGAAGGAGTATAATTTGGTTTTAAAGAAGTTTTTGATTATGTAATTTTTTAAGACAGCTCACTGTCCACTCATATATCATCGCACCTGTCCGTTTACCACTTCTTCTAATGAAATAACTTAATTGACTCCATATGCATCTTTTAGACTGAAATCAATTAGCGATAATGCAAGGACTGATCAGGTTCCACATTATTCGGCAATCAGAAAACTTTCTCAAATCCGAATTATACTCCTTCTTCGAGTATACAATATAAAGATGACGCGGTTCTCTTTCACACGAATAAAAGAAGGCATATTTTTGTGCTTTCTAAAAAATATATTTAAATTTGCAAGACTACCTAAAATCAATGCGTAAAATGCATGCTACTCAAGTAGTCTTTTTCACCAAGTACGGTTTCCACGGCAATTTGAAAAGCAGTGTATTCCAAAACTTTCATCCTGCCGAATCATAAATATTATAGGAGAATGCCGCAAGATAATTAGTATTACAGCCTTTCCTAAGTTATCCTTCCTAATCGAAAACGCATTACGAAATTTCAGCCAATATTCCATGAGATCAGTCACACACTGTAAATGGGTCATACCTATCGGAATGGAAATAGCAATTCACCAAAGTATTAATAAGAACGAATGACGGATTCCTCTAAGATGCCGTGTTAGGTCTACTTATGTTTAGTTTTGCATTAATTATATTCCATCCGCAGACAAACATGCTCAGTTTTTTACATAATGTGATGATTTCAAAAGCCGCCTGCCCCTTCAGCCTGGAGTCCAACGTAGTTAGCGGAATGGGCCCAATCAAAATGCCTCCATACGTGTATCGGACCTTAAAGGCTGCCTTAGTTAGGGATTTTTTACGTGACTCCCGTAAGTGAATGTCCCACCATTAAGCACTTTGGTTAAAGCTACGATAGCAAAACGGCGAAAAATACCGAAATTTGCGGCTTTATTTCTTACAACTTTTTCGTCTTTAAATTAACCTCAAACTTCGTTGTATCCTTATCCTTCCATTCTCAAATATTGCCGTCCATAGTGTGGTTTTACGAGCGAATTTTGTCCCTCAAAAATAAAAAAATGTCTAAAGATATTTATCAAAAAACTGTTACAGTACACACATCAAAATGTTCCTCAAATAAACAAATTCTGATTGTCTAACCCACTTTTTGTATGAGATCAGAGATTAGATGTTGTTTTCTGTAACTTTTTACGTTAATATTAGTACACATTTTCCTCTGATTTCAGCTGTCACACATATTAACCGTCTATATGACATTCGTAATTCCTCCTCGATTATCTCCCCCCCGCAATCTCTATTCTTCGCTCACAGTCGTACCTCCACTTGACATAACCTTCCAAGTTTCACTGGATTATAAAATAATTTTTCTCCTTTTAAGGGACCAGTGCGCCATTATAGAAATACTGACTCGACCAACTTTTCATATCTTTCGTCCTTCCTTAGCAATCATCCCCATGGCTTAGATAAAGGGTCATCGGAACCTCAGGTAATCTTCTCCATTCTTATTTGTCCGCCTACATTTTCGCCTCTGTGAGTGGCTTTGTCCCTTGTGATTTGTTTTCGTAAGTTTTGATTTTCTCGGACTAGGTGTCAAGGCCTTTACCGGGCTCGATGTTTTCCCCAATCAATCTCTAGGACACACGGTCAGGGTTCTTGTGGCGCACACATTCTAAATCCCCTTAGTTTCAGCCGCCGTTCAGCCTGATCAGTATCTCGTTCCGGACACTGTGATGCCGTCCTCCCACCCCACAGTCGGTCCCCTCTTAGGTCTGCCACAACCTACCATCCCTGCACACTGTAATGACGCTTTGCAATTTCTTGCTCACCTGTCTGTAGCATAGCACCCCATCCCCCAGATAAACCTCCATTACGCCTCCATTTCCATTACCGAAGCAGTTTTTCTTCTGAAGGTTTCACTTGAAATTATGGGTTCTATGAACTCCGCTCGCGCTTTGAATTCAAGAGTAATTTTCACCCTTTTACCTAAAACATCCAAATGAGATGTTGTGGATATTTCTGCCAAAAGTATCGTGTGCGAAAAGACAATCGCCGACTGCCGCCAGAATACTTTCCATTGTACAATTTGCTTCTCATGCAGAACTTAGATTCGACATTATTCTTCATATTTGGTCGCTTAAATCAGTGTTAATTGTACCTTGATATTGCATTATTATTTTCAATTACAAACTTCTGTCTTTTCATTCCGAAGTTATTTGAGTTTTCAGGGTGTGTGGGGTGCTGTAGGCGCGGATTTTAAATGTGCCGTCATACCAGGTTAATCGATGCTATTGGATGAAAAATATACAAGAGTACTCTGGCGAGTATATTTTACCGCACATACCCTGCCCACAGTTAGCATAGAAGATGATTTAGCCTAGGCGACACCAGCTAAGCCTGGTTGCGCCGGCACGACCATGATGTCAGAAGCTAACTTTTATAATTATAATAATAGTGTATTTTAGGGTAATAGGCAACGCCCTTGATGTCCTTATTGAAAACGATAATACAATATAAATGTTTAATGTACACCTTACTCAAACTTTGTCAGTAACATATTTGTTTACGGAAAACGTTTCTATTGTGCGGGACTGCGAAGGGTGCGGCAGGCGGTCTTCTCAGTGTACGTATGAGATTTTAAGTGCAGTTATATACAATTAGCATAAACTGCAGTCATTTGCATATTTTGAGAGGGGAAATTTCATTAAAAGTCAGGGATGTGTTAAGTAGGAATGAAATCAAGAAATGAAATTTATTGCTGGCCGCAGATAGTCCTGTTGTGAGAGTCGTCGTTTATCAAAGATCAAACGATGGAGCTGGCTTTTGAATACAGCCATTGTATCAGATGTCACTATTTCACTTGGGAGTGAGTTGCATGGTCGAACAACACGCTGGCTGAAGGAAAACTCCCGATTGTCTAGGCGTGTACGCTCCCGCTTCACTTTGTACGGGTGACCGCGCAGGTGACTCGTGGTCGTGAATTCAAAGAAGTCGTCAGTTCTGAGCGAACATTCGTGCCCGTGGATAATGCGGAATGTCCAAAACAGGTCACACCTCATTCGTGAATAGGAAAGGGGGAACGAATTTAACTGGATCAGTCTTTCTGTGAAGGACAGATTCCTGAGACCGTCCACCAGTTTTGTGGCCCGTCGTTACACCTGCTCTATGGCATCACTGTCTTTCTTCATCCAGGGAATCCATGATGGCATTCCGTATTCCAAGTGCGGTCTGACGAACGTGCCGAATATCTGTGATAAGAGTTCTGGAGGAAAAATTTTGATGGCACGTCTAATCCAGTGCATGATGCTGGTTGCCATTTGGACGAATCTTTTGCAGTGCTGAGAGGGCAGCAAGTTTGAGCATGTACAGACACCTAGGTCTTTGTGCGTGTCCACTTCTTTTATTTGAACCCCATTTATGGTATACTGATGTTTTGGGAAGCGCCTCCGTCCAGATTCTAGTCGTAAGAGTACACACTTGGATACGTTAAACGTTAGAAGCCACTTGCTGGACCGCACAGCCAGCTTATTAACATCTTCCTGTAGCTTCTGCGCGTATTCAACGCAGCTGATTATTTTCCAGATCTTTATATCATTTGCAAACATGACGCCATCGCATTCAAGATCTGCAGGACAGTCATTTATATAGATGAGGAAGAGGAGAGGACCCAGGACTGATCCCTGCGGAACGCCGCTTTTTACTAGCACCCATTCGGATGCAGTGGTACAAACGATCACTTTTTGGAGTCTGCATGACAGGAAACTTTTAATCCAATTAAAAGTGTTTCCCTGTATTTCACACTCCCAAATCTTCTGTAGGAGTCGTCCATGAGGAACATTATCAAACGCCTTCTTAAAGTCAAAGAGGATGACGTCCACTGGACGGCCCTGGTCTATGGCTCTTGTCCACTTTTCTTGAGAGTAAAGACTGCTTGTTAGGCAGGAGTGACCACGACGAAATCCGTGCTGAGCAGCAAATAACAGGTCCCTCTGCTCCACATACGACATTAAATGCCCTTTAATAAGTCGTTCCATTACCTTGCATTGAATGCAGGTTAAACTAATAGGACGGTAATTTTCGGGTTCCAGCCTGGATCCTCCTTTATAAATCGGAGAAATATGGGCCGTTTTCCATTCCTCCGGCAGTTCGCCTTCGTCCATGGACTTCCGAAATATCTTGGACACCGGCTTACAGAGTACATCAGCCAATTTGCGGAGGATAAGTGGATGAATTCCATCTGGACCAGGTGATTTGGCAGGTTTCAGCCGGCGCAGTTCGGTCCTTATCAACGTGGGTGAGAAGAAAGGATTGTCTTCCAATGCAGGACAGGAAGGATTTTGTCGTTGGTCTACGTAAGGCATGGCAGGAGGGTCTGTGTCATGAGTGAATACCGAATGAAATAAATTGGAGAAGGCTGATGCTTTCAGGTGGTCATCTGTCTCAATTACTCCGTTTTGGGATCTTAGCGCTGGAATCGGTTCACGATTGCTCTGTCAATTACGTATGTAACTATAGATGATTTTAGGATGCTCCAAGGAATTTTGTAATATGCACAGCTCATAGTTGCTTCGAAGTCTATGAGCCTCGCGTTTACACACATTCCGCTGTCACTTGTATTCCTTCAGATGTTCAGGACTGTCTGTTTGTCGATAACGTCTCCACACTTTATTTCTCCTCTTAAACGCGGTTTGAAGTTTCCGGTTTATCCACGGCGGACGGTTGCTTGTTTTGTTTCGTCTGAGTGCACAGTTTAGATTAACGATTCTTTTGACTAGTGAGCTGAACATACTCCAGTAGTCATTAACTGTTTCCTGCAGTGTGGTTGTCCACGGTATTGCTGAGACTTGCGTTTGCACGCTAGAAAAATCCCCTTTCCAAATATTTGTTTGTAATTGTTCAGGCGAATTAGGCTGGGAGAACATGGAATACTCGAAGAGCATCACAATATGATCACTAGCACCAATTGACGGAAGATCTTGTGTATCCAGCACACTCTCCTCATCTCGAGGGAGCACCAGGTCGAGGCAATTTGAACGTTGCCCTTCCCTAACACGTGTTCCGAGAGTTACATTCTGGAAAAGTAGCTTTTCTGCTGCCATTTCAAGCAAATGTTGTCCGAGTGTGTTCGATGGACCCGAAACCGTCTAAGCTTGTCAGTCGATATTGGGGACGCTAAAGTCCCCGACAATAAGGACGTCTCTGTTCGAGCAGGTCTTGTTCAGTTCCCTTAGGAGAAGGCTATTGTGTTCGGAAATCTAGCTTGGGGGACGATACACAACTGCAAACGCCAGCCGCCTGGCGTAATTAGTGGAGATAGTTAAAGATAAGAATTCCATTTCCGCCGTTGTTGTTGAATTATGCTCAGGGACCGCGGTTAGGTTTTAGCTAACATAGACAGCGACCCCTGCTCCTCGGCTTCTCCTGTGTCTTCTGAACAGTTGGTAGCCTCTGAGGGATACCCCATGATCTCCAATAGCTTCAGAAAGCCATGTTTCTATCAAGGCAATGATATCTGGCGTGTGCTCGTCGATCAGAGTCCTGAGTTTATCCATCTTGTTAAACCGGCACTGCACATTCGAATACAGCACCTATAGTGTCCGTCTTCTCGGGAGGAACTGGCCCTGATTACAAAGGGGGTTAGCCACAGGAACGATCGTTCGATCTGTATTATCTTGCCTTCCTTTAGTTTCAATCCCTTCTCCCCCTCTTCTGTCCTTCTTTTCAGTTCTGTCCACAGCTCCCTCATCTTGTGTCTTTCTGTCGGTTCGTAAACCGGCTGAAAAAACACTTTCTTATGCGAATGCCATCCTCCCTTCTAGGAGATGTGAGGCCTGGGCTTCATTTGCAATAATAATTGTAAGAGGCCTTGGTAATGCACGCGACGCATCTGCGCTTCCTAAACGGCAAGCTTTGTGCACGGTAACACATTCTCCGTCCTGAAGGACGGCATTTGAATATGTTTGAAAAAGCTTGAGGTCGTGTTCGATTCTTTCTTTTGCAGTCGAAGAATTGGACTCAGGAGCTCCCTTTATGACGATGTTTCGTTTTCGGTAGAGATGCCTATTTGGAACAGAGCCCATACGTTTATTTTTACACGCCCGTTCAGAATTTCGCCAATTTCCGTTGTCATCGTTTGACTCAGAGACAGCTGTGATGGCGTAGCTACCACAGGGTTCCTCACCTACCGATTCTTCTTGGTCGTGCGATACATCCTTCGGCAGTGTGGTATTTGCTGGCATTGTGTATGGACTCTGCTCTCTCATACGGACAGTCTGACTAGCTTTTTCTTTTAGGGATGCCCCGGGGACCTCAGATCGTCCAGTCGGCAGAAATCACGGGAAAAGCAAATCCGTCGGAGCTCGAAAATTTCAAACCGAATACGAAAGGCGCGTCTTTAAGTAGTATGCTAATAGTTTCCGCGAACTCATTGAAGGACGCTTCTGCTTCGTTCCGTCCCAACAACCAGTCCTAATTTGTAACTCCATGAAACCTCGCTCAGTGCGTCAGCCACGTCCCGGTAACCTCCCTTGACTGGCGGGTTAAATCGATTTAAGGCGTGTGTGTCTTCTCACCCCAATCCCTAATTTCGCTCCGCACCCCAAGCACGGATGTCCTACGGAGAGGGCCACATACGATCCCGCGTGTGGCTCAAGTTTCTCCGGGTCGTCTTTGCACTAAAGAAAAGTCGTGATCCCTGACAGACTTATGGATTCGCCTGGGTTGACTGAATAACCCATTTAGGGGATCAGTGCTTACTCTCTGACAGGAGGGACGGCTAGAAATGGTGCCTTGAAATGCTACTTTAGACCGCGCCGTCGGTAAGCTGAAGGTGGCTTTTAGAGGCAAAAGCAAAATAACAACAGGTAGAGGTCACCGTCCCCATTCTCGTCCCCGTCCTCACAGGCTGTTAGAGTGAGATTGCTCATTCTGACAGCCCGTAATGCTCGTTTCCTTTTAGCTAATCCAATGGCAAGCCGCCCGGAAGGAGTGACGCTCTGGTTGCCGCGAACCTAACTTCTACAATGTGAACCTCACTGTTCTCAGTGAGACTCGATTCTCCGAAGAGGGTTGGCTGGAGGAGGTGAATGCAGGTCACAACTCCTGGACCGACCATCTAAATACAGAGTAACTAGACGATGGCGTCGTCTTTGCCACTGGAATAGTGTCGTGGGGAAACTGTCTCATCTGTCACAGGACATCAACGACTGCCCCATAACTCTGCGCCTGCCTATTCTGGGAACCAGGTTTGTCACCGTCGTCAGGCTCTACGCCCTCTACTGACCAAATATCACGAGGTAAAGAACAGGTTTTATAGATAACTGGGGGCCCTCCTATCGAATTTGCCGAACTCACGCAAATCAATTGTTTTTGGCGACCCTAATGGCAGAGTCTACACAAACCATTCAGCCTAGGAGAGCCCGCAAATACAACGGCTTTCCCGTCATACAGCCCTGCGAGAAATACAATATTCCTCCTGGCCATTACCTTCCTTCGCCTTGTGACAGCGAAAAAGGCAACATCAGTAGTAGTTCAAGGACGATGACGAAGAAATTGGCAATCTGCTCCCTGAGAAGTATAGGTTACATAAGACTTGTGCCAGCCGCAAAACCAACGCAAGCGCGACGGAATTATTTCGAGCCTGTAATAACACTTACTGCGAGAGATCCGATGTGCATGTGTTGGTCGAACTGCTAAAGAAACACCAGGACATGCGGACCACAGCGGAATGAAGAATCTCTTCTCGTTAATCAAGAAAGTCTACGGCCCCAACGAAAAGGAAGCCCGCCGTTGCTCGCAAGTTCTAATGTGTTTGATGGAGCACCTCAGAAGCGCCCTTAATCGATCGTGTACGATCACCAAAGCTGCCGTCAACAGGCTCCCTCAATTGAAGTACAATGCCAGCCTCCCACCGTCGCCGCAATAGACCATTATGACCGTACATCAGACAGTTAGCGACAAAGTACCAGGGTCCGAGCCAATTTCATCTGGAATCCACAAGTGTGTCTGCCTTCAGACTAGACAAGCTGACTGTACTTTTTGAAGAGACAATCTGACAGGGACGAGTTCCACACTAATTCAAAGGCGTGATAATCGTCCATCCCTACAATGGAAAGGGGCGCTTAAAACTCCATGAAATGCGCAGGGCAGTTATCATTCTCAGTATCCCAAGTAAAACCTGCGTCCGCATGCTCCTCAACCAACTGGATAAAAAACGTCTCCCTGAGAGCCAATACGGATTCCGATGACACCGCGAAACCACCGACATGATCGTAGCCACCCGCCATATCTGCAAAAGTTCTGACTGAGTTCACAGACCATATGACCTTCCAGCTCTCCAAGATATTCAACAGTCCAATGAAGGCGGAGGCCGTACCTGCTGATTAGAGGCTTACCAACATAAGCCCCAAGCATAAAGGTGGGGAAGAACCTCACCAAAGAGTTCTAGATCAGTGAGTCTCACAAGCATCTGTTTTAAACTAATGGTGAAACCGGAACAAATGAGATATATTGAGGACAAAAATTGGTAACAATCGGAATATGGCACACAACAAATCCGTTATCTAGAAATAATAACTTTAACAGGGGAATCAAACGCCATCAAGCTATATCAGCGGTTGCAGGCCTGCTTTCACGCAATACTTACATTTTCCCTGACGGCCTAACATGGGCTGACCGAACGAATATCGCAGGAGGTTACATGGACGATGGTCGCTGTTACCTAACCTTCCCCATCCTTGCACACGTTCACCTGAATATACGGCATACATTAGCATTATGGCAGTTTATTACAAAACAACATCTCTTTTGAATTGGATAAGTCAGCACAATATGGGACAGGAACAGTTCCCAGGCATCTGTCAAAGACATGGCATTGAGGACAAACCAAAGAAGATACTGTACTTCGTCTATGTTAGCCCACGCCCACACAGCTCGACCACATACAGGACCTTCCTCGTGGAGTTTCCTTTTCAGTCTACTCCAGTATGCCTCAATGACATTGGTGTGCCGTCCGGTGTTAGGGTCCTTGAAGTGCTTTGAGTGGTTAACAGAGAAATGTAGATAACCTTCTGATGGAAGACGATTATACACCATCCACTCGTCCGTTACCTCTATATTGCCTTTGGCGACCCATGTTTTAATAACGGAACGGTGACCGGCCCTACTTCGATCATTCGCCTGTTCAAATAAGGCTTTCTGTAGGCTAGTATCGTACATCCCGACCAGCCACCACACATAAAACCCATAATATCACCTGCACCGTAAGACAGGCTGCTTTGGTTAGGCGGATTTTTTGGGTGCCATCTCCCGATTGTTACCCAAAAATTTGCCCAGTACGTATCAACACGGATTTAGAATCGGATCAATCTTGTCTCAACAACCTGCTCACATCAATAGAATGCTGGATGAAATCTTTAGAAATGTGTTTTCCAGTTGATGCGGTACATATTGACTTCAGCAAAGTCTTTGATGGGGTTCTACACTGACGGCTGATATCTGAACTGTGTCAAACTGGTGTGGCTAGCAACCTACTCAAAAGGACGCCGACATTTTCACAGGCAGACGTCAGTGGATTTGTATTGATGACGCCAAATCCGAGTGGGAAACCGTTCACAGCACGGTTCCGCATGGGAGCGTCCTGGGTCCCATTTTGTTTTTGATATGTTTGAACGATTAGATCGCAGTTGGCAGCCAGGAATGGGGAGGCGGACAGCATGATTCCTGTCGCACGGGAATGATGGAAAGGGGGTTATATGGGTGGGGTAAATGGAAGGGCTGGTGGAGGAACGCTGGAGTTTCTGGGTAAAATTAAACTTACCAGGGCAAGTGCTGGGAAGTTTTAAGTAAGTGGAATAATGGCCGAAATTTGAACCCTAACATTAACCCTAACATCCAACCCTGACCACAACTGTAAACCATAATCCTAAACCTCAAAACTGAAAATTAAACGAAATCCTTAAACCCAACGCCAACCAAAAACCTAGCCATAAGCCTAAACTTAACCTTGACCCTAACCTTAACTCTAACACTAAATTTAACCCTAACCCTAACCTCAAGCCCCAACCTAACCCTAACCCTAACCATAAGCCTAACCCTAACCTTAAACCTTACCCTTACCTTCAGCCTTACCCTAACTTTAACCCTGACCTTAACCTTAACCTTAACTTTAACAGGAACCCTCACGAGAACCTAAATCCTAACCCTAACACTGAAACCTGACCCTTAAACGCAAACCCTAATACTAAAGCTTTAATTACGCCTAACCCTTACCCTCACTAAACCCAACAGCCTGACCAAAACGGGCGACCTGCCTAACTCAGTAAGAGCACGCCTACTGATAACAAGTACGTACGTCGACAGTATCAACGTATAATGTCTGGCTACCAACTGCGATCTTACCGTTTGAACGACCCGCGGGAAGTAACGTTCGCTAGCGATCAGAGGAAATGAAATTCGATAAAAAGATCAGAAGATACGCCGAACTTGCAAAGATACTTGGACGCATTTCAGCAGTGGTGTGATGGGTGGCTCCCTAACCTCAATTTCAACAAATGTCAAATCATTCGACCACGGCCTCGTTACAGAAACATGATGAGATTTGAATAACAGTGTTTCATCGGAGGTCATCAATCCGAGCCAGCAAATGAGTTAAGGTGCCCAGGTCTGTGGATGACGTCCGCTCTCAAGCTTTCGATTTATTGCGCCAAGATAGCAAAGAAGGCTATGTGTACCCTGAAACAGCTTAGAAGATGCCTCCTCAACTTTGACGGAGAGCTTCTTTATTCGAGGACTCGGAACATTTATCCGACTGATGTTTAAATGCTGCGTGCAGGCGTGGCGCCATTGGATGAGACATGGCTAAACACTTACGAAAAATGTCTAGCAGAGGGCGACCAAATTATTGAGCTAAGTGATGTACCTGCCTTATGAGGGACGACAAGTAAAGCATAGAATTTTCCTCTGTTCTCCATAACACCTCCAGTTTTTAAAAGTCTGACCTCTTACCTCTACTCCCTCGTGCCTAACGCCAGTTTCTTCGGTGACTGCGCTGTTCTGTGGCATTTAAGAACGGCGGGTGGTGTCGGTCGGTGGAGTCGGAATGCCAAAATTATCACACAGCAGATCGAGTGCCTCTTGGCCGTCTGTGGTAAATTTATGTCTGAGCTGGTTCGTACGCTTTTTGATTTTTTTAGCTGCTGTCAGTACACCGACCACAATGACTCTGGAATTCCGTATTATGCCCTCAACCCAAGCCTTATCTCTGTCTTTGTCATTGCAAGCAAACATCTCATCTCTTTCCCGAAAGTGGTGTTGTGTAGTTTGGGAACCTCAGAATTCTGGTTTTAGGTAATTCGGTCGTACATCCAAAAACACTCAACGGGTGTTTAGACGCCAAGATTGCTTTCCGGATTTACGATACAGACAGAAAGTAACGTGTTGAGGTAGTTCATTTTAGTGCCTGCGCTACACATCTCATTAGGTACCTTCATGAAGGCATCAACGAGACGCTTTGCTCGGGCGTTAACTTAGGGATGAAGTGGGACGACGTCAGATATCGATCCCCTATCTCTGGCACAACTGCTGTAATAATGTCAACTTGGTGCTGTTATCCGTCGCAAGCTCCGTGAGGATGCCATATCTTAAAATTAGTCCTTCGCTTTCCTGGCTTCGATATCCGCGCTGGCTGCCACTACATCGGAGACTTCCAGCCACTTCGACCATGTGCCGACAACTATAAGAGGCCTTCCCTTGAAGAATCGTCCAGCAAGCACGGGCGATATTTTTTGTGAGTTCTTGAGCTTACACCCATATGGGATGCAGTTTCAAATGAAAGATCTCAAGGTGCCATCCACTTCCGCCAACATACACACCTTGGGACCAGTTGTTTCATGCGGGTCGTGCCCTGATGTCCTGTATGCAGATCCCGCAAAATTTGTTGTGAATATTTGCTTGAAATCATCACCCTGCCATCATACAGTCTCCCGTAATATACAAACGTTCTTTCTTTTTTCTGATGCGTTTTACAGATGCGTGTACTTTATCTTTGCCAGGGCATCCATTATAAATTATTTCCTTTACCTGGCGCAATAATAAGTCTGCTGTAGTGGTGTCCCGATGTGCTCGGCTGGGAGTGGCAACCGTCGTCGTCACCTTATGTCTGCGTGCTTGCGATCACCACGCCTTCTTGATTTGCGTCGCTCGCGCTCAGTCAGGATAAGGCGTCCGGAGCTGCGAACTTCTGATTGGGGATATACTGGCTTGTGAAGTCGCAGCTTAGGAGGATAGTATTCCGTCGTTGTATCCTCTCCTCGTTTTGGATTACATTCAATTTCAGATCGGCCTTTAAATGTTGCTTACTACTTCATGATTTTCAATATTTTCACTCGATCGTCTATAAAAACAGATTCCGAATTACCTGTCTGTTAATAACTTTGAAGTAAGATTATTCTTGACGGCACTTACCGAATTAGTGAGCGTTCCGGCGCGCCTTTTCACGAAGATGGTCTTTTGGGTCACATTTTAAGACTCATTCAAACATCACACTTCATTTTCGAGAAAAATGGCTGTCCACAACGAAAGTCAGCAACGCATATGCCTTTGATTAATAAGAAAACTTTCCCTTCAAAGTTACCTCTTTAAGAAGTGCTTTATTACTGCATTTTGTTGGCCGATCTCTGTGTGCTTTGCACATTTGTCCGGTGAGGCCATTTAAAAAGTTGACACTTTTGACTGCTTTTTTCACGTCCCTAAACAATACTAATATTTTTCCGCCGTAGACGTAAGAACATACCTTTTTCTATACCTTGGGTTTTGTTGTTTTGCATGCCAATTTAACGATATTTCTTTTGAATTCCGTGCATCGATTTAAAATAAGCCCAACGTTAACAACGAAAGCTACTTGCACTTTTATACGATAAACATTCGGTCCAGTTCGTGTAGTTCAAACAAAATTATTGGAATTTGTATGGTAATTGAAGTCGGGTCATCGGTAGGCTTAACGCTACTTGTAGCTCCCGCCAACAATATTGGCCTGCATATGAAAATTTTATTTTGTAGCTCAGCATTGCTTAGCATGAAACGTAATATTTCTATGTACTATGTTCGGCACTGAGGATACATGTCAGTCCTTCAACCAAGGCAATACTTGACGAGCTCAAAGGATACAAACTAGAATACCGTAGTAAGGAAACTCTGAAGGGTCGAGGCGACGTGGACACGTATTGGCGAGAGGGCAAAAGGGCCCCTTGAAAGTGACGGGTTAGTATTGCCGAATTTTCGTTGACAAACGACTAAGGAACTGGCAATTGTAAATTACTAGAGAAAGCACGAACTGTAGGAGAAAAATAGGAAATCGGTGATGGCATAATAAGATGTACAACAGAAAAATTACGGTGAAAATTCGAATTGGCTCGCTGGAAACAAATATTAAAAAGGGAACTTTGAAATATATGTTCCAGAATAACGATAATTGTAACGTCGAACGTGACGCGATCCAACAACGGCTTACTCACGATTTTCCCCCATGCACTGTGACTTTTCCGTGTCAGACCGACTTCACGTGGGATTGGACTCATTTGTTTGCGTAATTTAAGTCCTTTCTAGCGTAGGACATAAGAGTTCTACAACAACAATGCCCAATATACAGATAACTAGTATCGTGAAGATAGGAGGTTAGCATGCTAGTGCAAATCCGCAATTCAACACAGTTTTTTACCTTTTAACTTCTGATATATATATAACTATATATGTACATTGAAAGGGAGAGAGGAAGCTAATTTATTGGCTAGGGAAGGCCATGCTGGCTTCACCCCTTAGTAGTACAGTTAATAGTACACATTTGGTGTGGAATATATAGACAAACCCAACGGACGACGTCGTGTATAGGTATTTTTGCCGGTAAGGCTAACGCCAAATCAAACTCAAGCCTGCTTTGACCCTATAAATAGAAAACGATTGGCCCAAGAAACCAGGATAACCGCAATCATTATCGAAATATCGCGTGAATTTTACCTGCCTAAAATAGAGCTTGGTCGGTCTTAACGGTTTGGTTGAAAAGTGGAGCCCATAGTTATCCTGTCAAATAGTTAAATAAAAAACGACGTAAAAAGCTACCCTGAAAGGTTTTTATGTGAGGTAAATTCAGCAGGTGAGCTGCATCAAATGGATAATGCTGCCCGCATATGCATAAGTGTCTGGTAGAGAAACCGACATACGGGGAGGACAGAAAAACAATGGATGTTGATGGAAATGTCGTAACGGTCTAAATCGCGAGCTTGATTCTGAGGAGGTAAAGGGAATATTTGGAAATCAACGTTAACTAACCAGTTCTAGCCAAGGAGGATAGTATTCGTTTTCCTACAGCAAGGAGACGATCTGATTGTCATGATGCCTCGTCTCTGGCATAAGTGGTTTTCAATGCTGCCCATCGCTATGGTTGCTAAGCAAAATTTGTGGAGGTAAAAGTCATTTGAGGGAGTGCAGTACATAATCTTACTTTCAATTATCAGTTGTACTACATTTATTAAATACTCGTGACATCTGTTGGGTTTAGTTAGATATCTTTTCGTATCGCATTATGCACTGATTGGATGTTTAGTGGACCGCTGGAGTGTGCTTACCTGCTGAACTATGTATTCAAAAATCACAACGGTAGCAGGACACCTATCTGTAAGGGGGGGGAGTGGTAACCAGGTACAAAGAAGGCCAACCTGGCGGGTATACTCTAAGGCAGTCCGCCAAGGTAGGATGTGATGGTGTTTCTTAGAATGCTACATTTTCACTCAAACCTGGCCGTCTGACAGATCGCGTTGCTGTCTCAAAATCGAACTACACTCTCCCCCACCCACCTTATTAAGTTTCTTTGTTGGTTACTTGTACCTAAAATTTTTAATTATAGACACCAGTATATTTTGGACTTGCTACGGAAGATAAGCCTGTCCGCAGGAGGTCCCGCCACGAACGAGATGGGGGAGCAGAACTAGTTCCTGAATGCTTCTTAACGGCCTTCGTTGGACACGGTGGGACGGGCAAGTCTGGACTTCACTACCTTCTTCCTGTCTGGTTTAAAAGTACCACAAACGTCTCGCCGCAATGGCAGTTTCAAATTAAGTGGAGCAGATCCGAGAAGGAGTTGGAAACGTAAATCTCAGGAAGATCTCGACGGAGGATTAAATGAAAAATACAGACCACGTAAACATCAATGAAATCAAACTCATATGTTTCCATCCCCGACATAACATTGATAGACTGCTATGACTGCTAGGTCTCGCCACAAGGGCAGTTTCAAATTAAGTGGAGCAGATCCGAGAAGAGGTCGAAAGCCTTAGTCCCCCGACAGTAATCAGAGCAAATCAAACGAAAATTACAGACCTCGTAAACATCACTGAAAACAAATCCATCTGTTTCAGTTCCTAGATCATCGTTTTCGGACTTCACTGTTCTTAAAGAATTTGCTTTTTCGAACCCTGTCCTTGCCTGAACATGTCATATTGCTTAAAGCGAGAGAAAAAAAAGAAAACCTGGCATCAAAACTTTAGACGTTTTATGCATGCAACTCTGTTTATAATCAAGTTTCTGTAGCCAAAATATCTGGATAGTGAGAGTTGTACTAAAATGAGGAGAGCTATTGATGTATAGGAGAAAACAATGAAGGTGTCGGAAAGTTAGTGTAAGCGTCGATGGCGAGAAATTGACCGTTGGGTTTGTAGGCGGACACATCTCGTCAGTGGATAAACAGACATAACGTTGATCGACTACTATGACTTCGAGGTCGAGCATGATATTCATGTGCGTGAAACATATAGAGGGTTAGGACAACCTGTTAGCCACTTCACTCTGTGTTCCGTCGAAATTTTGGATGCCTTATCTGACGTAGTCCAAGTGCTGGACAAAGCAGGCGTCAGCCATGTCAGTGGAGGACAACATTACAAAGCTAAGGGGTTTGTACTGTCTGAAAATAATGAAGTCCCCGTACTCGAGGAAGCTCCGGAGATGCTTAAAGGTGATCTACAAGTTGAGCACTTTACATCCAAAAGTGCGGTACAAAATCTTATTAGGAAAGAGCTTTCTGGAGACGGTGCAGTTAAGAAGTTAGCGGAACCTGCGAGATGCTGAGGTAATACTGCCCATCAGAAATTTTTATGACATCGACATGGCGGAAGAAGGGTGAGTCGGGTGGTACCTGAGTAGGCTGGCGACTAATCCACGGCCTGTTTAACGCCCTTAAACGGAGGGAGGACGCATAATAAGATTGCCCACTGTGCTGGTGGTTGGAAGCAGTGCTTGTGATGTGACCACGTGCACACAAAAGCCCAGGGATTGTATGCTAAAGTTATAATACCAAGTTACAACATATGTTAATACTCTAGCTTGACGGCAGTCATACGCGCAAGTACGAGATAGTGGAAGGAGAAAAGCCTGGAAGACCTCTGGTTTGGATGCACTGAACCACATCGCAATGTTGGACAATTGCGTTGAAGGTGGGAAGCGTGATTCCGAGATAGATGGGAAAGCGCAGCCGAAATGGTCACAGTGGAATGGAAATCCTCGACAGCTGGCCGACTTTGGCTCCAAAAAGAAGAAAGTCTGTCGATGAATAGGGTCCTTCTTTAATCACGAAGGCGATATTGCTGACAGTCGATGACGAGTCTGGAAGCAAGAAGTTTCGTCACCATAAAGATCCGTGAAAATAGACATCGCAATCTCATTTCCGGATACAGAGGCGGTATCCGCAATGATGGGAGAGTGTGTTGAAACCGGAAAGCGTGGTACCGAGAAAAATGGGATGGAGCGACCGAAATGGTCACGCTGGATTGGGGATATACGACTTCAGACTCCAGTGAAAACAATGTCAACGAGGTAAAGGGTGCCACTTCAGTCACGAAGACGAGATCATTAGCAGCCGACGAGAAGATCGAAGGCGGGAAGTTCAGTCAGCATAGAGATGCGTGAAAATAGACGTCGTAGTCTCATCCCCAGAGACAGCTTGCAGGAAACGTAGTTGATTGCGAGGATAGGATCACAGGCCTGTACAATAAATTCTCATACAAGTTTGGCTTCGATTGAATGAAAGGTCAGCCAAGAATAAGTGTCGGCAGGTTGATTTATATAATTTACATCCGATATATTGTCATCCACTCCCATGTTCTCATCAGAAACGCTCAACTCTTACTGCCTGGTGCATTGCATTTGCTGAAAGCCAGCGCACTCTGTCTGCTATGACTGTCCTTCTGTCTTATGCACAGAATAAAGCACTTGCTACCGTCTCAATCCTCAAGTAACTGGCGAATCTTCTTCTGGAGGTCGTGCATATTGCGGAAAGCACACCAAATTAACAAACAAAACATTTAATTAGACGTCAGATTCGATCAGAGAAGGTAGTTCAGACATGCTGTTTCAGACATTATGGTGACGACCAATGTCAGAAGTATTGGCCGCTTTGGTGTTCTGAATGGCACTCGTTCTCGGAGAGTCCGGTTAGCAACGTGAATTGGACGCTGATTGTGTTGGGGTATACTGAAGAAGGCAGCTCTGGCTAACCGAAAAGTGGTCTGGACGATAAGCAGAAATTTCATAGATTTAAAATAAGCACCCTTACCGTTTGCGGGAAGTTGCAGGTTTTATGGACATGATGACTGACAGTTCCAAGGCTTCCCTTTTGCCGGCCAAGTGGATGGACCTTATTGGAAAGTTTGATAAGACACTGAAATGCGACCTTACACATAATTCAAGGAAGGGTAAATACTCTCTTCACCTAGCCCTAATATTAACCAAAACCTTCCATGGCGCTAAACTCAACCTTAAGCGTTAACTTAACCTTACATCAATCCTAAAATTATACTAGCCTTTAACACACTGAAAAGTTGCGCTAGGGCCAACAATAAGAGAGTTCTTATTTTCATGACTGTGCAAGGACTTAGTATGTAGGACAACCGTCAACAGCAGTCAGGCATGACCTCCAGAAGTACAATAAAACAAGAAAATGGCGACAGGAAAGACCAGAATCCAAAAGCGACGATGCGATACTCACCCGAACAGTAGTCGCGGGCATAAAATGAAATCGATAGTGCATCGGCGAGAGAATAACAATGGATTCATGGTGGAGGAAGCTGCCCCCACTAATCC
Source organism: Spirometra erinaceieuropaei (assembly GCA_902702965.1). Taxonomy (NCBI): domain Eukaryota; kingdom Metazoa; phylum Platyhelminthes; class Cestoda; order Diphyllobothriidea; family Diphyllobothriidae; genus Spirometra; species Spirometra erinaceieuropaei. The sequence continues at coordinate 285,195 of CACRXP010000335.1, read as the reverse complement.
CCATACTGATGGAGCTGAAGCCCGCGGAAGGGAAATCCCTATATCTTCAATATAACTTAGTAAACAGAGTCCATTGGACGGAAATACTGTAGATCGACTGCAGTATATAATTGTCTTTGGACTTCGCAAATTAACCAGCAGTAATTCTAGCTGTAGAATAGATGATTACATCGCGACCTTGCAAGAGTGTCTGCGTGAAAAATAAACGAGAATGGAGAAATTAAGATTTTGAAACTTTTCCAAAACAGTAAATACAACGTAAACTTTCAAAGAAAGAAATAGAGGACTTTAAAGGTGTTTTTGGAAAACGAAATTCAAAGGGATCTTTCGGAACGAACGGCAAGGAGAATCCCCGGCCGTAGTGGTGTTTTTCAACCGGACTGCTCTACGCAGGCAGGGATGAAGTGGAGGGCACTAAAGGCGGAATTGATGACCATGAAAGAACAAGGACAGAAGGGTCGGGTGGTAGCGAGTAAGTGGTTGTTAGACAACAAAACCCTTTCTGTGGAGGACATCCGTTATTCTGACGAAAGTTACTCGACCAGCAACTAAGTTAAAATAAAGATGTGCACAGAATTAAGTTCTACTATGGGAATATACAAAGCCTCTTGAATAAACTCGATGAACTAGAAATCATTGTGGCAGATATACCTACTGGTGTTATCACATTAACTGAAACGGGGCTCAACCAAGATGTCAAAGACTGCAAAATAATAATAGATGTTTATCAAGTCCTAAGATGAGACTTAATTAAAAGAAAGGGTAATGGAGTTGCTCTATATATCAGTAGTGTGGTCAAAATACAAAGCCGCCGAGGAATGTGCAACTCATCATAATTTTGAAATACAGTAATGTCTTCTTATGTTTCCTAGATCCGAAAATGTTACTGTCACTGTTCTATTTCGGCCTCCAAACCAATCTGTAGTAAAAGACCAGCCTTTAATCACTCGGCCACGTGCGGATAGTCAGGAAGCAGAACCATATAATTGCAGGAGATTTCATAACTCCACTTGTAAATCGGGACCTCATGACAGGTAAGGGCCATGGTCCAAGATTCGACCAAATGCTACTGAACACGGCACTTACTGAATTCCTCTTCCAACATGTCCGAGCAACTACAAAAATGCTTAAACGCCGGAGATCTAGTTGTCTGGATCAATGGTGACGAAGGTGTCGGTGAATCAGTTGTAGGTCCGTCCTTACGTTCTTGTGATGACACGATGTTAACGTGGAAATCGACGCTTGTAATGAAGCTCAAAGTCGCCAAGAATAATCTGGTGAGGTAACTGAGGGAATTGAAGGCGATGATCAGACGCTCACTGCGGACGGAAAAGGTACGAGGAGATGTCCATAGATGTTCGCGAACCTTTGAATTAATTATGAAAGACTTGGTTTGGTTGTATTGTCTCCTCAATATACAGTTAACCAGCAGCACAACGAAGTGGTCAACGACCGCGGTTAAGAAGGAGATTCAAAAGAAACGAAAATTGTGGAAAATTTTCCTGCGAAAAGAGAGTCGAGTAAAATTTAACGACTTCAGATGTCAACGCAATTTATGCGAAAGACCTCCATGAACACGCGCATCTTGCGAATTGAAGCTCTCGGGAGAGGCACTGCAAAAACGCAAAGCATTCTATGCTTGCATCAGTAATATGTACTACCGAGAATCGTGGCTAACTGGGAACCTTACAAAAACAAAGACGACCAGATTGCGAACAATAGTCATCAAAATCCGAGCTTCTCTCTGATTTTTTACAAAGTGTTTATACGACAGAACCCCCCTCGCTCTGCAGCCCACATCTCTACCGCAGTTTCTCACCAGCCCACTTATAAGCGCACTTTTATTTTCGCCGCACTTTGTTTTGGCCTAATTAAAGGAATTGGATCCGGCCAAGTCACCCGTACCAGATGTGATTCCAGGTGTACTCTTACGCCAGTTAACTGACGGATTAGCCGAACCGCTGTGTATCATCTCCCGAAAATCTCTCGAAACTGATAAACTTCTCGATACATTGAAATAGGCAAATATTGTATCCATCAATAGAGGAGGATCACGGCTATATTCCACCAACTATCGGCCGTTCAGTCTGACATGCATCTGCTGCAGCTAATGGAGAGGAGTATCCACCAGAAAACAGACGGGGAACGCTGGGGGACACACTGACCAGCCGAACCCCTTGCAGCTGCGTCATGCAGTAGCAGAATATCGGCGAAACACGCGTGTATAGGCTATTGGTTAGTACCTGTGCTTTACCCTAAAGTATACCACTAGCTGCCTGTCGGCAGTTACTAAATATAACGCGGTTACCCCCTGTGGCTGATGGACTTTGGCCCAAAAATATTCATACATAGCAATCTCGGTCTGAGCCTATTGACCTTGAATAAACTGATCCACTCCAAGTTCGCAGTTAATTTCTCGGGAAATTAAAAAGCGACAATTAAAAAACCTATTATATCGTTTGACGCATTCCTTCGTCGCATCAGCTCGGCTCAGCACAGTTTCTTCGAGAAGAGTTCCTTACATCTGTCGAACGTCGGTCAAAAACAGCGGACGAAGGACATCCGCTTCGGCAAGTCCTTCGATTACGTCCAACAAAAGAGCCTTATCCAAAAGATGCCAGACTTAGAGATTAGAGGAGACCACCCGAACTGGATTCACGACTTCGTGAATGACCGTAGAATAAAAGGTTATTGTGGATGGCCACCGTTCAAAATGGAAGTCTTTTAAAATTTGCGTCCCACAATGGTCAGTTCTTTGTCCACCCCATTTATTATCTATGTTAATGACCTAGTACAGAATGTAAATTCCGATCTATCGCTCTTTGCGGATGATCTCAAGCTCTGTAGAGTGATAAAAGACGAAAGAGATTCCCAGATACTGTAAGAGGATATAGAAAGTGTGCAGACATGGAGGGAGCACTAGTGCATGAAATGTTACGTCACTAATTGTGTGATAATGCACAAAATGTCAATGAAATGAAGGTGAGCTTTACCTTCGCGACACTTAAAACCGTAGATGCGCAAAAAGACCTTGGAGCATTCATTAAAAACGATTTAGGTGTAACAACACAGTGTATCAAAGCCGCAGTTCAGGCAACTTCAACTATGACGGCAATACACGAAACGTTTGTTGAACCGGATGGAAATAACTTTGGTAAGGTATGCGCGACTACACCTGGAATATGCGATTCAGGCCTGGCGGCCATGGATTCGGAAAAGCATATATATATATATTCTTGAAGGTGACGGGAAGGCGATCGCCGGGAATTCTTGAAGGTGTACAACGACGCGCTACAAAACTGATTTCTGAACTCGGGAATATGGCGTACGCACAGAGGCTGGCAGCCTTAAATCTCTACCGTCTGCACTATAGACAAGACAGAGGTGATGTCATATTAACTTTTTAGTTATTTCGAGGATTGATTTTGATGGGGACTGGAAAAATTCTTTAGAAAAGCACCGAGGACTAATCTTCGACATCATGATTGCCAACTTAAAAAGGAAGTTGTGTCGCATCAACCAACGTCCTTTATTTTCCTCGCCAGTAGGATTCTTTTCCGACGTATATCGTGTATTCTACGGACATGAGTATGTTGGGGGGTGTCTGGGTGCACGCCAGTTAAAGGTCGGCCAGAGCTACTCAAAACCCAACCTAATAAGTCATTATTTTAATTATAAATATCCATGAGTGTTATGGCGGATTTCAGACGTGGCAGTAGGTTAGGCGGCCAAATATGACCCAAAACGTGATTAAACTCACGTCGTTCAGTGGGGCCTCGTGGCTCAGATGGTTTGAGCGTTGGATGTACTAAAGCCCCCCCCCCTTGCTGTCGTGGATTTGAATCCCACAGATTCCTTCACAGTTGGGCTAAAGTGACTTATAAGTATGCTACTAGCTTGATTTCAATAACTCGTTTTGTTTGCGTCAACGTTTACATTGTTGAACTTCTTGCAAGCAAATGTATTTCATATGTTGTTCGTTGTTGTTTAGGTAATTTCTTCGATATTTTAAAACTCCTATTTCATTCTCTGTATTATGCACTCAATATGTTGAAAGTAAATGTAAGCCTTTGCAACTTAACTGCTCTTCATGCAGACTTGTATTATTTTAGACGGAGTTTTCAAGGGCTACCTTCATTTACTTCACATACACTGACTTGGCTTAACTTGACTCATCCTATACCAACCATATTTCATAATGATGGTGATCGTGGTCTTTAATCTCTTTGCCTGGTTTAATCTCGAAGACAAGGGTTCTGACGCTTGCAGTCCACCACTCAGCAAGTTGAGTAATTGTTCGTCGATGCAACTTTTCCTGGTAAAGAGTCCCAGATCCATGAAAAGAAAGGGAGACTGTAAAAACCCATTGTATTCGTACAAACTATTCCCGTTCTGGGCCGCCACTATTTTGCGGACCGCAGTGTTTTCCTGAATAATCCAAATTAATTAAAACAAACTAAATGTGCGGACGTTTTTCTGCACTTCGTGGCCGATTTACGCTATATATACAGGACAACGGGCCCGTGGCTCAATGGTAGAGCGTCAAACTCCATGACCAAAGATCCCTGGTTCGAATCTCAAGTGATCCACACTTGGGGTTGGGTATGACTGGCTGATGACGGCTAATAAGCCAGAAATGGCCATTCCGGTCTCCCTTGTCTTTGTCGGTACCACACGATTTACATATATACATATATATAAAGTGAACACTTTCAGAAATTATTCAATGCAGGACTCGGGGATAAGACACTGGGACATGACTTTTTCCAGTCACACCCGAAATTTCGATTAATATTCGAGTCGAAGATCATCGACAACTGTGAAATGACAGCGAAATGGGTGTCTTCGATTCGAATTCTCATTGAAATTTCGGGCCTGAACCTAAAAAATCATGCCCCGGAGATGTAATTCCATGTCCCGCAATGAATAATTTCTGAAATTATTCACTTGATTATTCCCTGGAGTTCATATACCAGAAGACCGTATAGAAAACGCTGGGCGACCCAATGAGGAGTCGAAACCCTCGTAGCTGTATTACGCGGCAGCAGAAGCATGGGTGAAACACGTGTCTGGGCTTTTAGCTAGCGCCTGTATTGCGAGTACGCTACAACCATCCGTCATGTATACATATA
>CACRXP010000335.1:258758-279976 GCA_902702965.1 Spirometra erinaceieuropaei | reverse complement strand
GGGGTGGCGTGCATTGGCAAGGCATCCTTTGCCCGGTTAATTGGAAGGCTTTTTGTGGAACTGATGAAGATAAGCTCTGCTGCGTTGTACGTTCTTTCTATAGTGCAACGCAAGCGTCGCTTGATTGTGTTTGAGACGTTGTTGTAATTCCTTCTCATGAACAAACTTGTCCTCGAACAACGTCCACGCAACAACGTCATTTTACTTCGATTTCATGCCAATTATGTCTTTAAACTCGCTTATTTATACAAATAAGCGAACGAGGGAATTCCCCGAGGTTCGTTACTTTAGTGGGGGTAGTATTAACCGCAATTTTACCCATTACGGGGTTTTACGTTCACGACTGACTGACCCCTGCCCTTGTCGCAAATCAACGACTGCGAATACAGCCGAATACCTGATCCACCATCCCCCCCCCCTCCAGCACAGGGTGTGATAATTGTTCCGCCTCCTCTCCACTCCTCTCCTCTCCCCCCCCTTACCCAGAAACCTAACATAGCTTCGTGGCCACCCCCCTCACCCGCCAATGGTCTCTGTCCTGGCGTGCCAACTGGTCTAGTGTGACAGTCTTTCTTGTTGTCATTTCCTCTGACGGCGGGTTGGTGTCACCAGCTCGAAAATTCACGAGTGCAAATCAATTTTTTCCGAAGAACCTCTTTCCACCTTTCATTATATCAACTGGGAATGCATGCTACCTGTTTTACGCTAAGGTAGAAATAGGTCTACTAGCTGAGTTGGACTTCTACTTCCATAGTGGGCGTTGAAGATGTGGTTGAACCTTTATACTGTTAATTGGAAGCGTTATGAAGCGTAGGTATTACGAATTTCTTTGAAGTACTATTTACAAACGGATTAGGCGTGAAAAGAAGGTACTGTAGTGACAAATCTTATGAAATCTAATAACGGAAACTGATGAGAGAATTTCTGGACGTCTATAACATGGTATATGAAATCACAATAACTATTAAACGATATTGGTGTAAACTTCAATAGGTGTAAACTTCACTAAAACACTATTATTGGACGTTATTTTATTTCTACTTTCACATATACTACGTTTTTGGTATGAGAATACATTCTATACATTCAAAAACGAAGTTTACTAAACTAGAGCCATTCCTGACGTTTTCGGGATATTGCGCTCTTCAAAATAAATTGGCATTTCTAAACCACTCAACTCCACTTTTAATAGTTCTTTTATGTTTTTGATTCTTTTAAACGTGTACTTTATTAACATAGAAATTGTACTAATGAAATTTTGTCGGTTTGCGAGTGATTGGCAATCATTAGTAAATTTTGACACATTTCATGAGTTAGGTCGCTAACTGTATATTACGCTTGGATGAGAATCAACGGACGACCCCTCCAGCGCCTAGCCCGGCGAATCAGGCGGGTGTGGGAGGACCAAGCATGTGTCCTGCAGCATGTTTTCGGGGTGGCGTCGGAGTCGGTCAATTATGAAGACTACTTTGCCAGCCGAGGCAGTTATTTGATTGGCCAATGCCACCCCGAATACTGCAGCATGCACAATTATCGCATATCATTTCTAAGTCACGGACGGACGGAAATATGCCACACATCTCTGCGCTGAGTATATCGAGCCATTCCATGCTATTGACTCCATATCCGTAGCCGCATTTTATTCATTATTACTTAAGGCTGCATACGGAAAAACCGGCACCTCTTTCAATGCCGACTGCCCAACTTGTGTGTTGCCAGCTCGTGCACTAGGACGTGGCTGGAGCGAAAGTTTTGTTAGCGTCTCTCGAGTAAGACCATTAACCGTCTCATTGACATTCTATTAGGAAAAGGGTCGACGACATGGTCGCACAATCGCTGGCCCTCAACTGCACTGTGCAGCAAGTTCAGGCAACACTGCGGATTGCAGAAGGAGACACGATCGCTGGGAAAAGAGCTTGATTAGCCTGACGTTTCGGATTCCTGCCCGAACCCATCATCAGAGACAATAGCAGATACGGGTGGTTCATACACAAGGGGCTGCAGTACTTAAAGGATGCAGCATACCTATGAACATTCACGACTCCTCCCATCATCCGGGATCGTTGCACTTGGTGCGCTAATTGTTTGATGGCCGACATTTGCGTCGTTAATTGCTGCAATTTCATCATGTGCGTTGGATGTTGGTGTGATGATTGCGCGACCATCTGACCCACCGAACTTGGCGTTGGGAAATATGTTCACCTGTGCGCTTCCAGCGTGGTTAATTACACCGCCCAGGCGACGTCTCAGCAACGAATATGGAAGGGGCAGATCAGTTTCTGCCTTGTCAAATTCGAATCTGTGGCTGGATCTCGTCGAATGAGCCGCAGCTTGAGAGCTGGCGTCATTTCTGCGCACTTCTGCCGCGTGTTCGGCCATTCTCGTTCGAAGCTGTCTTCCGGTTTCTCCGACGTAGTTGCTTCGTTCGCCACTGCACCAGATCCGATAAACGATTTCCAACGTTTCCTGCCGTGGCAGCCGGTCTTTCGGTTGTATCACCTGACGCATGATGGTTGTCTCCGGTCTGTGTGCAACTCCAATCCCAAATGGTGCAAGAAGGCGGCCGACAGCTTCCGAAAAGTTCTTGACATACGGAAGCGCCTGCCAAAATTTCGTGTCTGTGCGGTTAGGCCTTTCGTCCTTTTTGCGTATGCACCGGTTGACGAAGTTGCGCGGGTAGCCATTGGCTTTGAATACCTGTTGGGGGTATTTTGGTTCGGCAATCTTGACTTCCGGCTCACTGCAGCGCGTGTCGAAACGCCCTCACCAGCATTATGCAGCAAGTGCAAGCAACACTGACGGATGTTGTCAGTACATTGCATAGGAACACCACGGCTGTTAATGTACACCGCCGAAACCTATGAAGACATCCTCCATCGGCTAAGTACGTATACCGGATTTGCAAACGAGGTGGAATGTGTGCATTTGTTTGATTGTCTTTAGATCAAACAACTGTCCTTGGTAGAGGGGCGAAATGAGAGGGACTTCATCAGCAAACTCCTGACTGCCCTAATCGATCCGCTGCTGCCCTCCACCTTCTGCTGGTGGGGGGGGAGAGGGCTGATCCAAGGAAAAGCTCTTTCCTTGCCGGCTCATTGTTTGGCATCTTCAACGGTTGGTCCGATTTTTGTTTATTGACACGTACACATTCCATTGGCCAAAATCCCGTTTTGATAATTGCGACATTGAGGCTGTTCGACAAAAGCCAATTAATTGGTTCTATGTGTCGAAGGGCGAGTATGGAGAGCCATCGAAACACAGGTGCAACACCCATAAGGTGTAATACTTTGTTTTTAACTATTGCCTATATGCTTACAGTTCCGAGGAGTCTCCCCTGGTGGCATCGCATGTCCAAAAACAAGGGGGAGTGAACTTAGAAAACCGTCGCTATCACACTGCATGCTTTTTTCCTCTTATATTATTATTATTATTGCTATTGTAATCAGATCAGATCAGATTTACTAAGGGAAAAGTAGGCGAGCGCCTTTGAACTCCCCTTTGGTTACAATAACGTCATAAAAACAATGTGTAAGGCAAGAGCATACGGAAATTAAGTAAGTAGTTACATAAAACAAGCATTGGTTACTGGTATAAATTTGTCTGGGAATGCTTTCTATGTCAAAATTGTACAATAACCTGTACACGGTACTGAATGGACCAAGCAATATCGAAGCAAGCGTATATGCTTCGGTCAGGAGATGACGAAAAGTCAAGAAAAAATGCCACGTAAATGTAGGGAGTAGCATGTTAGTGTACCTTTCTATTTCACCAGAAGAAGTTTATTAAGGGTCTGGCGTTTCGTGTAGGAAATCCACCTACCCATCTTCAGAGACTGAGCAGTCATGCGCACAGCTCTTTTTTAAACGATGCTCCTTGATTGGTGTGTAGCTCGCCAATATCCGTTGTGGGGCTGCATTGGATCCGCATTTCACTGACTTGTGTCCCCCCCCGCCCTTATTGACCACGGCGAAAATTAGCGGCCCCGATTGCTTTACACCGTGACTGTCACCTACCAAGGAGGTTGGTAAAATCAGCTAGAAACAGACGAATCAGTGTGGCGGTTGACTGAGCATTCGCTGGACATCCAGCCTTCTTTCAGCTGCTTTGACATGTGGTCCTTGACCTATTATCTCAGTTGTGTCAAGGGTGAAGATGCGCCTCATCGGAATAGGAGTTGCCCTGTAGCTAACTCAACAATTCGCCAACAGATGATGCTGTTAAAGGGTCCTACCCATAAGCCGGAAAAATCAGCCGTTGTCTACCGACTATTGCAGCTGCAGCATGCGCAACTACGTTGGAGAAACCGGCTGATGGCTAGAACCCCGAATGCGTGAGCACCAGTTGACTGTACAGAGGTAGAACCCAAAGCCAGTGGTAACGGCCCAGTTTCGACGCCGTTGAGAGTGTAGGCCGATGACCACACATTAAGGCAGGTGTAAGACGCCCGAATGTCCATCGACTCCCACATGAATGTGGCTGCCAATATCTGGTTTTGCCAACTTCCTTGGCAGGGGGCAGTCATGGTGCGGAGCAGTCGGGCCGCTAACTATCTCCGCGGTCAACTCTCATGTTTGAGAAATCTGTACACATGAATTTCCAGTCTCCGAAGATGGATAGGCGAAGTCACTACTCGAGACGTCAGACCTCTAATAAACCCCTCCAGGTGAACGCCCTTTCCTCTTTTGACGTGCTACCTATGAATCCCATTTCTATTAATATTAATTTTCTTGAAAATTTTAATGGTAAAAGTGCCAAGCACATTGTACGAAAGGTTTTATTCTTTTTGCAGGAACCACCAGAGGCGCGGTAAGCCCGTAGATGTGGACTTCACGGTTGTATATTTTTTTCACAGATTTCTTCTCACCTGCACATACAGTGTGTGACCGATGTCATGAAATGTTGGCCGGAATTCTGAAATGTGTTTTCTATTACGAAGGATTATTTAGGTGGGGTTGTAATATCGCTTAGCATGCGGCATAATCCTAAAGCATTTTGGACTCACCAGGATGTAGTCTTTTGGATGTACTCCTTTCTTTCCTGCAGAAACCACGATCTGCAAATAACGACTACCTAAGAAGCATGCATTTTTCGTATTGATTTTCGATGGTCTTACAAATTCAAATATATTTATAGAAAACGTACACAAAATATGTCTTTTTTACTCGTTCGGTAGAAAATCACACTGTCTTCATATTTTATACCTGAAGAAAGGGCATATTTAGATTTTCAAAAAATGTTCTAATTATGGGATCTTCAAGACCGTGCGATGTCCATATATACAATATCGCGCATTTCCGTTTACCAAGGTTCCTCATGAAATTTACAACATAGGCCGGATCCACTGCAAAAGTTTATGAACCTTATATAATATCTTCTTAAAGGCATAGAGATATATAGGATTTTCCTTACGCGGAACGCATGCACATTGTAAACTGAAATCGTTTAACGCTAATGCAATGGCAGATATGGCTCAAAATTATTCGGGAATTGGAAGACTTGTTTAAAACCTAAATATACACTTTCTGCGGGCATAATATATAAAGACAATGTGACTTCCTGCCAAATGAGCAAAATAAAGCATATTTTTGTGCACTTTTTCTATAAACTATATTTGAATTTGTAAGACCATCGAAAATCAATATGAAAAATGCATGCTACTTAAGTAGTCATTTTTTGCAGATCGTGGTTCCTGCAGGTCAGAAAGGATCGCATCCAAAAGCCTACATCCTGGTGAGTCCAAAATGCTATAGGATTATGCTGCATGCTAAGCAGTATTACAACTCCACCCAAATAATCCTTCGTAATCGAAAACACATTTCAGAATTTCGGCCAACATTTCATGACATCGGTCACGCTCTGTACATAGTAAAACGTCGCTTCTAACATTTGTCTGGTCACTTTCCTATGTCGCACTTTCAGTGTCCGCTTGTGCAAACACGTGGGCGGTGTAACCAGACGCGACTGTCGCGTTGAAAGTTACGTCGTAGCCACGTCCGGCCACAATGGTGAGGCCTGGCCAGAAGAAACTTGCGCTAGACGGCTACAGTCTTTAGGCTGGAGCTCTGTGCCCTGTTGATATGGGAAGCGGATGACTTCTGAAATCACATTAGGCACAAACAGGGATCAATATGCGGGAAAAGGTCATGAAATTCCCCTTTCGTCTAACCTCTTCTCATCTCCCGTCTATGTTTCAGCATTACATTGAATTATGATGTTAAAAGGGGAAGGATGTGTTCACCTGTGCATCATATATTTTCATCATACTACTGTAGTAATGCGAATACATCAATTCGAACTAATGCAAAGAAGCAACCTCATGACTTAATAAAATACTGCCGTGGCTGCAGCAGAGGAAGCCTGCACAGGGTGCGTAAATGTATCTACACGTTTATGACATCGGAAAGACATGTCGAACGACTGGCGGACCAATGCAGTCGAGCCTGTCTCCAGTCTCTTCAGGCTTCTTTTAACGTTGAAACTAGATTATTTAGCGAAAAGGTAACTGGGCCAGTCTTGAGTGGACCAAGACCACTGAAATTAATTTAACCTGCAAATGAGCTCTGTACTCGAAAAGTAATGATAGTTTCGACAAATGCTCTGTCGTATACGTCGTGAAGATCCTACGCCGGGTACTAACATCCAACTGAGGTCATAAATTTCTGGCACAATAAGACGTCACCATTTGGGGTCAGAAAACTATCAGTGCGCTGGGAAACCAACTGAGCGGTCGAGCCGAGCCTCCCAGTAATAACACGCAACGGCAAACATTTACTCGGGCTCTAAAAGTCATCTCTTTCGGCCGTTTATTGAAACAGTCTTCTGTAATTTTTTGGTTGCCCTTGGGTGAAAGGCCCAGAACAAACCCCGTAAGAACGAATGACAAAATGAATTCGTATTTCAACAAAGCACTAGAGCAGCAAACGCAGGCCCTGACTTCTGGTTGTCGTAAGTGAGTGAAAGATTTCCTCACTGCAAGTGCGTACTCTGGCTTGCCAGTTAGGTAATGCAAGGAGAAGTGTATTACTGTTCAATAAGTTCTGCTCCATGTTAATTCTATAAATGTCGACCTTTTAGGAGGCCGGCGGTGCTGGACTGAGCATACATGTGACCGAATACTGTTTATGGTGGCTTTGTATACAGTGAGTGACCTATCTCATGAAATGTTAGCCGAAATTCTGAAATGCGTTTTCGAATAGGAAGGATTACGTAGGTGGGGTTGTGATATTTATTACCACGCGGCCTAATCCCGCGATATTTCGGTCTCAACAGGATGCTAGCCTTCAAATGCAATTCTTTTCGACCTCCTGTGAAAACTGTACCTGGTAAAAAACGAATAATTGGGTAGTACGCACTTTTCACATTGATTTTCGATGGTCATATAAATTTAAGTATATTTGATAGGCAAAATGCACAAAATGCTTTCTTTTCCACCCTTGGTAGTACATCACGTATTCTCTACATTTTCTGCTCGAATATAGAGTGCCTCCCGGTTTTAAAAAGTTTTTTATATTATAATATTTTCTAAGGCCATGCAATATCCACTCATGCAGCATCATACGCGTCCGTTTATTAATGCTGCTCATTAAGAATGCAACATAGTTCGCATCTGTTGCGAAATTTTATGAACTCCACATGGTATCTTCTCAAAGGCTCAGAGAAATATATAGTTTTCTCAACTCAGAAGGTATATGATGTGTAGACTGAAGTCGCTAAACTATAGTGCAGCGACTGGTCTGGATCAAAATTAGTTGAAAATAAAAAAAAGCTTTTTGAAAACTTTAATATGCCAGTTTTTCAAAAACGAAATGGGGAGAATGAGTGGTTTGATACCATATGAGTTAAAGAAAATATAGGTTTGTGTAGGCTTTTCATAAAACATATTTGAACGTATAAGACCATCGAAAATCAATGGAGAAAATGCGTACCACTTAGGTAAGCATACTTTGTGGCGTGCAGGGGTTAAAAACGATGTGCATCCAAAAGCCAACATCCTGGTGAATCCGAAATATCATGGGATTATGTCGCGAGATAATTCATGTTACAACTCCACCTAGGTAATTCTTCCTAATCGAAAACGCATTTCAGAATTTTGGCTAACATTTTATGGGATAGGTTACGTCGCCTGATCTGATATTCACAGTCGTCTGACACTATCTGGTGAGGCGATGGCATTTTGCGTTTTCAACACCCAGGCCCTGCCCTGGTTGCCGTCTTTATTTGCGTTCTATTTCGCTCCTATCGCTCAGCATAGCTGCAGCAATTTCGCTATCGAAGGGTCGCAAAAGTTAAGAAGGATCGTGAAAATCTCGCTGTCCATATGCACGTTTGAGCATTAATAGCTGTCCGTGACCTCCGCGCAAACGGATTACCAACTGCTAGGATGATCGCATATTGTGCTAGCAATTGCAAATCATTATCTAACACTGCAAAAATTGTCTTACATTTGACATTTTGGGTGGTAAACATTAACTGGATGACAATATGGGAGAACTAGATGCGCGTTCAAGGTGTTAAGGGCCACCTCTCAACTTAAACATTTGTAAGGAGTGTAGCCGTCGGGTAAGTTAATCAAACCTAAAGTCTACAGTCTAATGCCGCACTTAATAGGCGTGTAGAGACGAAGAATGCGGGCCAACGGACAAACAACAAGCGTGTTATCATCATAGTCCTGTGTTAAGAAGATGACCGAACGATTTGGACCCCCATTAGGATTCCGGGGTCTCAAGGAGTTGAATATAAGTACTGATACTGCTCCCAATGACGTTTCGGTCTTCGGGGAGTTCTAGGAAATCTTAAGCGAGGATGTGGTCGCAAATTTTTCTTTGCGTACTAACTTGGAAATAAATGAATTCAGTTGTGTGAATTTACAAGGTAATATGGGATTGCGTGGGAGTAGAGCCTTCTATGTTGGGTAATTACCAATGAGGTTTCAGGCATCGGGGAGTTCTCTGAAGTACTTGGGAATGACGCAGGGAACAATCCGTTGCGCTCACCACGAGCCGCTTGTCTCTGTCAAATGGCTGCACCTACGACCATTTCCGGTCTGTTTGACTTTCTCCTCTTGTCAGACAGCGATGTGAATGCTAAAGAAAGCAAGTCGCGGACACATTTCACTACAAACAAACCCAAGAACACGTCATGATTGCATTCAACCACCTGGCAAATGTGTAATTGCGCATCGGCAATTATCTTATTATTAAAAGTCTCCTAGGAACTCAATCATATTGCCTAGTTAGAGTTATATATCCATGTTCCTGTCCACTTTTGGGCGCTCCTTTGCGTGTAAATAGTAGGCCTAGTTATGATGTAGTTCGGTAATATGCAACCGTTAAAGATTATTCTCTGTTTTTTTTTCATGCTGTCTACAAACAACACAACACAGCGCCTATATGTTACATCATTATTTGAGTAAAAGGGCAATAAAGAGAGAATGGCATAGTATGCAGTCTGCTAAACTTACGACGAAGTGAAAAAGTTCGCTGTTATTTAAATAACCGCAAATATTAGTAACAGTTTAAAGGTCCTGCTGCCTGGTGGAGTTAGACGGCCAGTCTTAGGAGGAAGTAAATATTGGCCAAAGGTAAAAGAAATATACTCGTTGTGTATGCGTCTTGGGAAAAAGAGCCGGATTTGCATGAACATCAAACTGCTTTTGACAAAATCAACATTACCAAAGAGCATGGATTGTTTCCCGGTTGACGCTATAACGATTTAGTTAAAAGAGACTCGATTAAGATTCAACGTGCTTTCGCGCATTAATTTAACAGGGATATTGTTGTTTGCTGCTCAGTTTTATAGCTATTTAAAAATAATCGTCTCCTTTCCAGACCATTTCGGAATAATGTCAGTAAATGTTTTATGAGTGTCTACGCATACTCGGAAGGTAATTGACAATGGACTAAACTATAGACTTATCCCTATACCATTCATAGTTCATACAGTGCTGTCGCATGAAATTTTAGCCAAATTTTCTTATATGCGTCCTCAATTCGAAAAGACTACTTAAATGGGGTTGTGCTGTTAACTAGCGTTCTGCATAATCCCAAGACATTCCAGTCACGTTAAGATTCCGGCTTTCAAACGAGCTTCATATCGACTGCCTGAGTAAACCAGATTCCGTAAAAAATGGCAACTTACGTAGCATGAATTTTGCACCTTGATTTTCAATGTCCTTATAAATTCAGATATATTTTATGAGAAGCGTGCACTAAATATTCTCTCTTTTGCTCATTTGAGGCAACATTAAGTCCTATTCAAATCTCATGCTTTAAGAGAGAGTATCGTCCGGTTTTAAAAACGTCTCTAATCATGCGGTTTTTCCAGACCGTGGAATGTCAAATCATACATCATCCTACCAACAGACTTATTATTGCGACTCATTAACTGGACAGCGTGGCCCAAAGTCATTGAAAAATTTTTCGAGACCTACACATCCTTATCACGAAAGCATGTAGAATTGTATGATTTTCCTCGCATGAAAGTACGCAGCTCGTAGTTTGGATGACTTGTATACAGTGAAACGGCGGGTTGGATTCAGAGTTACTCGGGACTTGAGACATCTTTAAAGCCGGAACATGCTCTTTCCACGAGTAAAATATTTTAAGGAGATGTGATTAGCTATCAGATGACTAAAAGAAAGAATATTTTATGCCTGCATTGTACAAAAGGTATTTGAGTTCATAAGGGTATCGACGATCAATGTGAATGACTCGTGCCATTTAAGTAGTCATTTTTCGGAATATACTCTGTGGAACAGGTCAAAAAGGAGCACATTCGAAAACCAACGTCTTCAGGTGACTGAAATTTTTCAACAATGTGCGACACGGTGATTAATATGATAACCCTAATTAAGTAATCTTTTCAAATTGAAAACACAGCTTAAAATCCGGTCAACATTTCATGAGATGGCACATATATGCAGACGAATATACAGGAAGAAGTAGTATGAAATACTAACATAGGCGCAAGCCCTCTTAACCCTTCTCTGGCGAGTCTGAGAGCATGCTTATGGAAACATATCCAGTGAGATTCCTGTCCCTGGGACCACTCATTCGCTGTCCGTATTTTGTTAGAACATTTTAACGTTACGACCTGCATTGTTTGGACAGTTTTACCAATTTTGGGAAACGCCCAATTACCAACATGGGGGGTATTTACTCGAACGCATTATGCTGTTGGAGACCAATACGTGCCTGACATTTTCAGTCTGTATCTCAGCAACTAGAAGGGACTGTGGTTTACCAGTTGGCTGGGTTTCAGAAGCTATAGAGGACCTCACCATATCGATGAATCTGTGGCACCACGTTTCAATCAACACCCCAATCATTTCAGTCGTTCTACTTTACCTCACCTTTGCACTTATCAGAGAAGCATATGCTCACCCTGGGGACCACCTGCTACAGTTGGTCAGCTTCGAAGATTCTGATCGCTGTCTGGAAGAGTTCGAGGTTTTCGATCTCCGTACAACGACGAAATTTGCCATATTTCACGCAACTCTGGGGATTTATGGGGAAATGACCGCGGATGACATCAAAGAATTTTCCCTGACCGTCTACGGTTGCAGTATTCGGGAGAGCATACGTAATCGAGGCCTCCTTAATGCTCTAATTGAAGCTGAAAAACTTGCTTCCCTCCCATTCGGCTTCACCGTACTCATCGGACCAGTTCTGCCGTCTGATTGCAACTTTGTTGCTGACTGGATCAAACAGGGTGAAAGTGCGAACATCGTTGGTCTCTACCAAATCCAATTTAACTGTCGTCGGAATGCCCTAGTTCAACCCTCTGTGGAAGTAAACATTTCAGATCAGAAGGAACAATTGGCAGGAGACCTGGTGGCCCTTTCGATGACAATCCAGATGTCCACATTGGTATCATCCTTAAATGTGCTTCTACGACATTGCGGTTGGAAGCGAATAGCAATCATCTACGAGATGAGTCTGGAGAGCCTACAGAATAAACTAGCGGCGGAGCGACTTCATGTCTTTTTATCTTCATCACCAAAAACCATAGAACCATTTCATATTGTGTCTTTTAGCGGCCTCCGTTGGAGTGCGCACCCAAGTTGGTATCTGCGAAATTTCACCCAACCCGTTGATGGTAAGTCAGATTGTTCAGTTTATCAAACTAACAAATGTGTACAAAATGGGGTCCCACTATCAGCGCCTTCTTAACATTCCTGATACGAATGCTAACAGTGTTAGGTTTTCAGGGCTAATTGTTCCCGCGGATAATACGCGTTATGCGGCTAAACATTTACACCAGACCAGGCGATACCGGACTAGGGATACAATCACATTTTCAGTAAATCATGTGATTTATCCCCAAAATACCATTTCCTCGAACGATTCGAACAAAACTACTCTGTATAACTATTACGGAATATTTCACCGTCTGCAACTGAAACTCTAATGGAGTTATAAACAATAAAAATTGCCAAATGCCTTTAGGGCAAGGACTAAGTATGTGTGTGGCAGCGATGCAAAACTGCATTCATGATTGCGACAGTCGTTAGCTATGCATTCCTCTTAGTCATTTTTACATGAAGGACAAAGTTAAATATGCGAACTGCCGTCATTCACAACTTCCTAAACATTTCCTATTTCATCGCGATTTAATGAGAGCTGAGCTTATCTAGTGGAAAACGAAACAGCCATTAGAGTTCGTCAATAGCGGAATGGGGAAACGCCTGATGAAGGAATGAAATGACAAATACATAGACATCGGCGCAAAGGTTCTTGGAGGTTTGTTTGTTTTACAGAAAACGGAATGCATCTTGCGGATGACTCAGCTGAAGAACTGGACACCAGCTCTAATGATGGGTGCAGTCTTCACGTTGCGCTTCTTAGATGTGGATCTTAATATTTACATGTTAACGTTGGACGAGATGTGTTTTCGAGAGTCGGAGATTTTTGACCTCCATAGTACACTGCAATCGACGATAAATAACGCCTGCTTTAACGGTAACACAAACGTGTGTGGCTTCGAGGTGATGGTTAACTTGCAATCCATACAATGCTGTGGTCTGCGTGCGAACCACCGGGCCAGGAATCTGATGAGGTTTTTGTCACATCTCGTGCGCATTGACAACCAGACGCAGGCCAACACAATCTTCATTGGACCGCCGCTGGATGGCGATTGTAATTTTGTTTCGAACCTCATAGTTAAAGGCGCAATCAACAGGCCGCCTTGTAACAGCCTTTACTCCGAACAGACTGCGATAAGGTGCTTCCCCTCCTGGTTCCGTAATGAGTCTTCTAACCCATCTATCGTCGAAACGCAACTGTCCTCCTTATGCCACTCCCAGTCATTTTGGATCCGAACTGTTCATCTTCTTGATATGTGAAATCATACTCGTTTATATCTAGACATGAGCTTGTTGTGACACGCCTGGGTGCAAATTCACGCCGCGCCGATCACCTCCCGCCCCAATCTTCTTGACTCTGTCCTGACACTGGTCATAAGCGGGTATACATTTTACGTAATTATTTGATTTAACACCAAAATACCATTTCCTCGAACAATTCGACAAAACCGCCCCGTAAAACGATTGCGGAATACTTCACCATCTGTCATGAAAACCCTCATGAAGAAACTAACAATAAAAATTTCCGAACGTCTAGGTTTTGTAACCATTCTCTCACATTTTTGCGATCGCATCGAAAACAATGCGTCCATTCGTAGAATCTGTTCCCATGTACAATATATCCGGCAGCATGTTTCGGTTAGTTGTGAAATATCACCTCAGAGTCTGCAACCCAAAGCCTCTCGGCTTTGCTTTATTTTGTATGCATCACTCCTCTGTAGGCCAATAGAGCTCAGTTTCGTCAACACCGAACAAATCTCAAGTTGCAGAACAGAAGGTTATTTGCGATATGTTGCAAAAATTAGACTTCATGAAAATTCACCACCTCACGGCTCCATTAATGGCTTTTATCGTAGTGCTCAAAGGCGAAACTGCATTAACGATTGCGGTGGTCGTGAGTTATGAATTCCTAATATTCATTTCTGCAGGAAGGAGAGGGTGCGTTAGATGCTGCGAAAGTCTGAGATTACAATAAACTGATTCACGCGTAAGTCACCGTCGCTGCGTCTGCCCTGTTCTGGGGCACACGGTGGACATCGTCTAAATCGATGGTCGAACTGACCTACTGTGCATCCCCTCCTTCAAAACCCGGCAAGCGTTGTGCAGATCCGATCGTGTGTGACTTACGTAGACCGGCCGGTCTGGCCATTTCAACCAGTGTCCCAAGCCCACCGTCGTCCTGGCAGTGTCTTACCAACGGAGCCTGGTGAGTTTGGCAGGAGATGATGCGGTGGATGCTCCGCAAGTCAATCATTACAAACTAATTCACGTAAAAGTCACTGATGCCGCCTCACTCCGTGGGGAACAAGAAGGACGTAGCCGCTCGCCGCGGTCGAACCCTCGTGCCCCTATGCGTGGCCGCCTGAACCTAATGTTCAAACCTCTCTGACGACTCTTCAGACTAGGCTCAGATGTCCGCAGCTCGCAGAACTATTACCCCAACAGTAGTCATGAAAGTTCAAAGTGGAGCTTCAGTTCTCTGTTTGGCTATCGTCAGAACTGATTGGTGCTCGAAATGATAAGTTTGAACTCACTTTTAAGTAAAAGTTTTGAGCTAAAAAGAGCTGCTTATTTTACTCAGTCAAAACTTCACAGTCACCTTTGTTATCCCATAGAATCTTCAGCCCATGGGGGAGGAGTATTATATTTTTAGACATTTCACTAAAAGCGAAGAGGTTGTTAATGCACAGTTTCTTATTTGATGATGTCATCTCAACCACCCTCCAATACATTATTTTAGGGCGTCAGCCACATGCAACATGGGAAGCTTTTGGGCAGGTTACCTACCCCTTCCTCACGACCCTACTCTTCATTCTTCATTTGAGAGCTTTTAAAGATGTCCTTGAAAGTTTGGACTGCCATTAATATGTTTCGCCGGAGTCATTGGTCCCCCTACCTGCAAAGCGCTCACGCGAAATTTGACTTATTGCAGTTAAATAAACTTTAAAACACCATGGAAATCACTATGCGGATATAAATTATCAAACCCAACAGCCCACGCAAACCCTTCAGTTTCTTCACCGGCGATGGCTCTAGTCCATAAATTCCTCAGAAAAAGAGAGCGTTAATCAACTCAGCGTCAACGACAATCCCAATGATTATAAGCAGAAGTAGCCCTACTCCGATCCTTGAATAGCTGTCCGAACTAACTTCGGCTAAAACAGCTATTTGTCCACTTCAGGGAAGCAGAATATTGGAGGCAAAGTGAGCCTATCAATCGCGGTCATATGTAGGCAAGAGGTATTGGAATGGAGGGCGCATTTAAGGTTTATTATCTCTTCCTCTTCCCTCTTCCTCTTGCCCTTTTGTAGCCATCATACTGCTGGCCAGACCCCCTTTGGCCAATTTCTTCCTCCATTCCATCTCAAATATGGCACCAATTCGAGAGGGCCGTATCGCTATCATTCAAATCGACCTCTCCAGTGCTATAACCTATGATGTCCTACGCTTTTGGAGATTGGCGCTCTTAACTCCGTCCGACCTCGGAGCTGCCGGTCAGAGTCTCCTCATTATGACTGCCTTACCCGCCGGCACTGGGTACGATGTCTCGGCAAGCATCCTAGATTCAGTAAGTGGGTGTTACCAGTACAATTTCGATAAACCTAGCTGCTCCATATGCTATGTCAGAGTCCGGCAAAGGCTTCGTAGCTCGCAGTACACTGAAATGAAATAGCCACTACCCTTAAGGGGTCTTGTTGCCTCAGACCGACCTAGGCAGATACAACAATCTCTGCCTTGTTTGATTAACGAGGGAATTGATGCACGAACTTGGAGTAAATCCTTCGGAACAGACCTTTTCCGGCACGATCCGAAATTCAATATGAATATTTGAGCTGAAATCCATCAGCTACCGCGTAATATTCACAGGCAGCCAGTAGTATAGAACAGTGTAATTATTTACCATACAGATAACACAGGTAGTAGCTAAAAACCCAGACAGGCGCGTTTCGCCGATCTTGTGCCGCTGCCTGACGCGGCTGCGAGGGGTTCGACTCATCAGCGGGTTCCTCAGCATTCCCCGTGTGTTTTCGGGTATATGAACTCCAGTTTCACAATTCTATACTATTGGATGCCGGCTGGCGGTTCTTGATTATTACGCGGTTATGCAATAATTTACCGTACTAACAACACAGGTATTATTACGCGGTTATTCCGCAGTAGCTGATGGATTTCAGCGCAAGTATTCGCATCAAATTTCGGATCGTGCCTGAAAAGGTCTGTTCCGAAGGATTTACTCCAAGTTCGCGCATCACTTTCCTCGGAATTTAAACACCGCAGAGTGAAACTGGAGTTCATATACCAGAAAACACACGGGGAAGGGGGGGGACCCACTGACGAGCCAAACCCCTCGCAGCTGCGTCAGGCAGCGGCGCAAGATCGACGAAACACGCGTGTCTGGACTTTTAGCTTCTACCGGTGTTGTCAGTATGGTAAATAATTGCACAAAACAACTAATGACTTGCACCTACGCACGACTCCATCGGTCAACACATATGAATCAGTGTATTTCCGGATTCCTTTAATGGTACTCAATCTATACGACAATGTAAAAGACCGACATCGTTGAATTATTCTCCACATCATTTCCCTACCAATCCTAGGGCTTATAGGTCATTTTGAGTTTAAAGGTCACCGACCAAAGAATCCATAATAATTGAGGCAAAAGCTAATAAATGGAGAAATCGAAAACGGTGGTCCACAGGGTTCGTTGTTAGTCCATATAAATTTCCTGCTGAATGACTACTAACATCGCTTCTCGTATATCGTGTAGTCAACGTTTACCTTATCATAGATTTCCAGATTTATATCGGTTTCAGTTTCAGTTTATTTGAAGGAACCATGGGCGTTAAACCTTTGAACTTCCTATTTGCTACAAGGAAGCGAATTATATCAAAAAATTGAAAATGGGACCATCAAAGAGCTACAGAAGTTTTTTTCAGAGTTGGCAAAGTTTTCGAAACTAGACAGATAAACGCATTGTTCCAAGTGTTACCATTAACGGCACATTACTAAATGTGCTGTATAGTAGTTTGTCTTTGGATATTTGGTGCGATCTCAGTTTTTGAGGGAGACGAATTGAATACCAACACACATTGAATGGAATTGGGACAATGATAAAAAACAAATGTTACCGAAATACAGACAGTAATACAATAACATTAATAAACTGTTCGAACGAAATGCTAAGACGATGTCGGTCAGGTGACACTATGACGTTTTTTGGTACACTGGTCCAACTTGCGCTTAAAAGCCTCGACGGAGGTGGACATGACGACATCTGCAGGCAGAGCATTCCAAGACTTGATCACTCTATATGAAAAGAAGAACTTCCGAATGTCCAGCCTGGCGCCAGTCACACGTAGTTTAAGTGGATGACATCAGAGGTTCGTTGTGGTTGCTAACTCAAAGAAATCAGCAGGTAAGAAACAGCAGTCCTGGCCACGCATTATACGGAATGTCTGTATAAGGTAGCCTCTTAGCTGTCTGTAACTCAATGGAAAAAGGCCGAGATTGGATAGCCGTGTTTCGTAGGGTAGTGAACTCTGCCCGCTAACGAGTTTGATTGCCTGCCTTTGAACTTTCTCAAGGATGCTGATATCTTTAGAGGTCCAGGGTTTCCACGCCTGAATAGAGAACTCCAGCTGTAGCCGTACAAATGTCCGAAAGACTTTGACGAAGCAGTCCTAATCGAAGATAGAGAAAGCTCTCTTGACAAGATAAAGGACTAGCATCGCGGACTTGGCTACCTTGGAGCAGTGGAGCGATGGTTTAAGTGAAACCGTTGCCCACACACCCAAGTCTTTCTGGGCGTCTACCTCCTGCAATGGTATGCCATTTAGGTGGCAAACCCTCCGACTCAGAGATCGGGTCTTGCCGAGTCGCAAAAAATTGCACTTAGTCACATTAAACGGCAAAAGCCAGTCCTGTGACCATTTCTTGAGTCGGGTCAGGTCTGCCTGCAAGTGCTCTTCGTCAAATTCAGTTCAGATGACGATCCAAAGTTTAACATCATCAGCGAACATGGCGACATCATAATTCAGTTCACTGACGCAGTCGCTGACGTATGTAGTGGGTAGGGTAGGGCCAAGGACGGAGCTTTGAGGAAAACTGCTTTCAAACGCTACCTCCGCCGACTGCCTGTAACCGACGTGGACAATTTGAGAGCGATCGATCAAGAAGTTTTGGATCCAACTCAGGAGATTACTCCTAATGCCTGTTCGGCTTTAGTTGTACAGGAGACGCTGGTGTGGTACACTGTCGAATGCTTTCTTAAAGTCGACGTAGACTGCGTGCACTGCATTACCGCCATCGACTGCCCGTGTCCAGCGACCTAAACAATACAGTAGGTTTGTCACGCATGATCTGCCTCTACGAAATCCGTGCTGGGCATCGCATAGCAGCTTATGCTCTTCTAGGAAGCGCATTATTTCTCGCTTAATTATTTTTTAATAATTTTGCAGCAAATTGAAGTAAGGCTGATTGGTCTGTAGTGGTCTGCTTAGACTTTAATGCCGCCTTTATAAATTGGCGTGATCCGTGCAGATTTCCAATCGGCGGACAAACAGCCTGCTTCGAACGAAACTTGGAAGAGCATGGGCAGTGGATTAGATAGTTCTCCAGCGATCTCCTTCAACAATTTGGGCGATATGTCATCCGACCCACGCTATTTAGACTCATTCAGCGCTAACGGTTCTTTGCGAAAAATAGCATCGGCGAAAGAGACTCAATCGTTGGTCCGTCCACTATGTCGCAGTCGGGAGGAAGAAATGCGCTTTCCTTCGTAAAGATGATCATAAAATTGTGAAAGGTGCTCTGCCTTTTTCTTCGTCTTCACTGAGTTCTAGGTCGTCACTAGCTTTCAATAATTGGGTTGGGTCTCTGTTTTGTGTGCTTCTTTTTATATAACCATAGAATAAATTCGGATTTTCTGTGGCCCAATCCAGTAGGTCATTCTTGAAAATACGCCGCGTCCCGAGGATAAGCCTCTTAACTAGGTTTCTCTGTGCCCTGTGTGCATTTATCGACACGGAGCTCCTATCCGAAAGGAATTTCCTCCGTAACCTCCGCTTATTATTTTCTTCTTTTTTAAAGCTTGTGCTAGCTGTTCTGTTCAGTTTCTTCCGTGAAATAGGACAGCGGTCTCTGAGAAGGACGTGCAATACCTCACTTAACCAGTCCTAATCCTTGATTATGTCACCGGAAAACGCTGATTCCCAGCCTATGGTGTTTCGTTCAGCTTTCGTTTGGGCAACGTCACTGCGCCAAATGTTCCTTCTAGCCCTGGTGGCTTGTTCGAGCAGAGAAAAAATGGAGTACTCCCACAACAACATGACGTGTTCGCTTCGACCTAGGGGAGGTAAACATTGCACCTCAGCAATGCTGTCCAATGATTTCGTAAGGAGCAGATCCAGACAGTTTGACTGTTGCCCCTCGCGCACCCTCGTCGGAATGGAGACGTGCTGAGTGAGAAATAACCTGAGCGTCATGCCCAGCAAACGTCGGTCGAAAGCATGTTCTGGACCAGATGAATAAGCTGAACGCTAGTCGATAATGCATTGAGGTCCCCATGATTAAGACCACGGACCGGATAGAGAATCTCTCCAGGTCCTCAATCAGACGGGCGTACGTCGTGGGATCATTTCTTGGCGGTCGGTAGACCGTCAGGACGTCAAGGCTTGGTGAACTCCGTGCTTTTATAGTTAGCCAAATTGCCTCAGAAGTACACATAAGTTTATCTGTTTTGTCTGAGACTATAAGCCCGTGTTTTACGTACGTGAGTACGCCTCCGTCCTGACGTCCTGGCCTGTCTCTTCTAAACAGCTGGTATCCTGGTATAGTTAGCTCACGGTGGTTCACCTGCTGATTCAAACAAGTTTCTGTAAATGAGATTATACCCGGAGATAGATCAAATAGATGGATCTTTAGCTCGTCAACTTCCGATAACATGCTCTACACATTTGTATATGGGAATTTCAACTTGCAATTAATGGCCGTCAAAGAAGTAGTTTGGATGCGTCTAGGACTTTCGCCTATTATGTCAGCTGCGCGGTCATCCGGATTGGGCCCGTCCAAAAAAGAATGGTGGGCGCTATCTGATTTGGTTGTTGTAGATAACCGAATTCCGTTCTCATTCACTGTCTCGTCATCAGCTCTAGAAATAGAAGACGACATTTCAGCTTCTCTGCTGGCGAATAATCCGGTTGAAAAAAGCCGGGGTTGGTGCCTTTTATTCTAAAGCGCCGAGAGAGAATCAGCTTGTTCCTTACAAGCCAGCACAACCTCGAGAGGTCGGGGACATGTTGGTGTTGGCAGATTGTTTGTCCGTTTTCCGAGACGGAAGGCTTTGCTTACTTCAATTGCCTCAGTGGGTTATAGAATCAAGTCCGCCAGCATATTACTGGAAAGGGCTTTTGGTTACCGCTACGACTGATCATAAATTAATATTATTCACAAAAATATTATGGTTTTAAACTGCTGCTTAACTGTATACATCAATATATATTTTGTAAGTCGACGATGTACTTGCTATTTTTTAGAAGATAATGGTTTCAGCTGCATCAGCAGTCGCAATGGCAATCAGACTTACCTACCTGAACTTGAAGGCAAACGGCGGAGTTCTGCCGGCAGATGCGGATTTCTTCCAACCCTTGATGGATAAACCCGTGGATGTCCCGGTGTTGCCCAACATTACCTACAGATTCTCAAGGGACGGGGACACCTTTTACGACTACTATGACTTCTACTTCTTCAGTCTGAGTCAGAAGATTTGCGATGGGAGAGCGAATTCTTCTCAAACGCCTTATGATGAGATTTTCGAACTCACCTCTGTCATTTTGTGGCCTTTGACGCAACTGGTCGAGGTACAAACAAAGATTTGGCCAGACGGAAGTGAAGGGCCAGAGAAAAATCACTGCATGCAGACAGGATGTCATGGCTGTATGTATTAAATCTATTTTCCCAATTTCAGTACTACCTCGAGAACGTCTGCCTCTGTACCTGTAGATGTGATAACTACGGACATTGAAGGCGAGGTAGCCGTTTATGCAGAGAACCCTAACGCTCTTAATACTTTATTGTTGAGTTGAACACATATTATTCAAACGCCAGCTGATTCATTCATTGTTTAATTGGACGC
>CACRXP010000335.1:214180-258526 GCA_902702965.1 Spirometra erinaceieuropaei | reverse complement strand
TTAATGAACTCTTATCCTGTATTTACTGTGCACTGATGATAAAGTCATGATGACGCGAATAGGATCAGGCGGCAGATATCCAGCGATGAAGGTGGTTACGAAGCAACAAGGTCTTGGCACTTAGGAAACTTAAAAACGCACACGAAGGAAGTTTCAAATACTTTCATCTACCATCGAGTTCAGTGGTCAGAACATGAATACAAAATTTGTGATGAAGATATTGCTTTTGGTTTGGCTTTTCAAGCTGGACAGAATAAATGAGCCTTTCTGCAAGAAAAAATGACAATTAAATGTCTCGTCCTAGAGGCCATAGAAAACTGCCAACGACATTAGTAGATTTTGAACGACTCTGGTTAAATTAAGTAGGCGTCAAAAACCTCATAACGATGTCTAACTCTCCATATTTACTGGACAAACCCCCGCAGTTCAGCGATCGTGTGTTAAACTTTAAAAAGTGTCGATCTAGTTTATTCTCGAATACCAGCAACTGCATTTGTAGACTTAAGTAATGCGTACACAATTATGTTGAACCGAGAGATTGTCGAATTTCATAGCAGTAGAACATCATACATCGTTAAGCTATACTGCCATTATGCGGAACAGCAAATATTACTTAATTCAAAATAACGTGGTGGGATAGCTAGGCAAAGCAGCAGAAACTAAACCGTAATTTGTGAACATAATCAAAGTCCCTGTACTACCGTTACTTTCCGGTAATAATTTGGTCACGGAGCATCTCATTATCCCCGTGTTTCTTTTTGCAAATATTTAAAATAGACCTTATTTGCATTGCCACAGATCTGTTGCACAGGCGCTGATAGCTGGCAACACCGTGGCCCCAGAAGCCTTCGACGAGGTCACCATCTACTTTAGTGACATCGTTGGCTTCACAGCAATTTCAGCCTGGTCTACACCTCTGCAAATCGTTGATCTACTCAATGCGCTCTATTCCACCTTCGACTCAACAATTGCGAAATTCGACGTCTACAAGGTACCTTGAACGCAATCTAGCATACACAACAGATTAGTTTCTTCTTTGTGCAAGTAGAAATATGTTTGCTGATTTTAGTACTCCACAATTTTCAAAAGCCCTTTCAAAAGTCCCTACATTGAGGGTAGTTGATCACGTTGGAAGTCCTTAGAAATTATATAAAAAAGGAGAAAATAGACTGACTAATAGAAAGTATTTTAAAGAGATAGTTTCCCAATACCACATTTCCTTTCTCATCTACGAATTGATGTTTCGGTACTTTTCTTGCATTTCAGGTTGAAACCATAGGCGATGCGTACATGGTGGCCTCAGGGTTACCTATCCGAAACGGCAGACGGCACGCTGGTGAAATCGCCACAATGGCTCTGGAACTACTAAGTGTGGTTGGAACATTTGTTATTCCACACATGCCACAGATTCCCATTTTGCTCCGAATTGGAATACACTCTGGTAACTGGCACTGCGCTTGGTGCTCTATTATACTTTGCGAAACCACATACTCGAACTACAGGTAGACATACGTTTAGATGACCCAAAACAGTCTTGCAAATTGTTAACATTCAGATGTCATTTGTAGCAAGGTTTTGGTGTGAAGGTCCTGGACACTAAACGGTGTATATCTCAAAAGTATAACTATGAGCCCCTGCGAAATCGTCGACTATTTTTACAAGATGAGCCCTAATAAAAAGCAGGAAGTCGTATTCCTGATACGCTTAATCAGTGATACAAAGGCCGACTGTTAGGGAATATGGTGTGTTATGCAAATATACCAATTCAGTAACTAGTTTTTCCTTACATTTTCCATCCGTTTACTACATATTTGTTTACAAGCAGGCCACAATCATACATTTAATCTCGCGCTCCGATTTCAGATTGCGAATTTGCATCTAATGGGTTCTGAAAAAGACATTCGTACAATGATACGAAAATACAGAAGATGAGCAAACTCATGAAATGTCAACCAAAATTTCGAAATGCCTTCTCGTTTCGAAAAGATAAATTAAGTAGTGTTGTAAAAATAATCGGGATGCAGCATACATCTATAATGATCCAGTTACCTCAGGGTGTCGGCTTTCGAAAGAACTTATTTTCGGCTGGATGCAAGATTTATGCTCAGAAAAAAATAACTACTTAAATAGTATGGAATTTTATCATTGATTTTCGATGCCCTTGAAAATTCAACCATATTTCATGGAAAACATGCATAAAAATATTCATTCTTTTACTTATTCGATAGAAAATCACGTCTTCTTCGAGGTTCATACTCAAAAGAAGAGTATAATTCGGTTTTAAAAAAGTTTTCTGATTCCCGAATAATTGTGAACCCGACCTGCTGTTACACTTGCATTCAGGGTTTCAAAACTACAAGCTGTATATCTTCCGTAAATGGGTTCTATTGAAAGATCAAGTTTGCTTGGTGATATCAAGGCAAGCCTTAAGATAACCTACTGAGTCCAGAACTCGGGAACTTGTTATTGATTTTTTGGCTGGACAGAGAAGTCGAGGACGGGCATGTTTACGTTTTGTAACAGTCCACATTTAAGCGCTCAGTCTCCCAAGCACTACGTTCTGAGGAGGACAGGTGTTATCGTAGAGGACGGTACGAGACCTACCTATACCCGTAAGAGTCGCACAGCGACCACTAATATGTCCAGAGAACGATTATCAACAAAGAAAAGGAAGACCAAAATGGTCCTTACTGCCTTATTGACCGTCATCAACCAGCCACACCCTACCCCGTGGCCTGCAACTCCCATACTCGCGTTCTGTTAGTTGAAAGTTCAACACAGGAGCCTTGAACCACGGGCTCGCTGTCCTGTCGGTCGCGGTCAGGAAGATCGACCATGACATAGGGCGCTCTACAATCGTGTTACGGACATTTGTATGGTAATTGCTAAAGGATTTTCAGAACGTGAACCAGTTCGAATTAAAAAAAATAGCAGATGTGTTTGCCAGTCAAAATTAAGTGAAGTCTTAGCCTAGGCTAGTTACCACAGTATTCGGAAAAGACTCATTCATTTTGAGTTGCACACTGAGGTCAAGGACGAACATTGTTACGTTTTCTAGCTCTAGCAACTCTGTCGCATGAGTTCGCAGTTTTTTGGCAAACGAACAGAGGGGTTCAGAATTAGGGTCATTTTAAACTTATAAGTGTCGTTTTTATGACATTTAAACTTCTCTTGTAAATTCCTTTTCATTTTCAACTTCACATTTGGTCGCCTAAATCGAAACATTCTAGTCGACCACAGGATTTTCCTTTGAGCTTTCCACATAATCCTATGTTTGTCTTTCATATTAGCAGCTTACGCACCTCCGAACTAACTAATGTCCGAAGTTCTCCGTAAAACACAGTTCAACTTAAGCAGTTGTTTTGAGTTGTGCAGAGCCGTTGTTATTTTGGGAGTTGAAAATTTTATAAGTAACGACTCGTACTCTGTATGCGCCTGCGTTGCTGGAAAAAGCCCATCTTTTGCATGGGTTTTCGATTTACGACAATCGAACAGATGCGCGTGAAAATGTGATTGGTTTTATTGTTCAGTATTTCACTAGAAGGGCTAAACGCCCCTCGAAAATCCCTCTTCTTTTGTACTTCCCTTACGATCGCCTGAACCGAATCAATCCAGTCGTCCGCAGGATTTCCTTCCATCCTTTTTCGTACATACACGCTTTCAGCCAGTTTTCTGCGTCATCCTAAGCTTTCTCAATCATATCAAGGCAGCTTACGCAACTCCGAGCAAATCTGCGACT
This sequence comes from Spirometra erinaceieuropaei, assembly GCA_902702965.1. Lineage (NCBI taxonomy): Eukaryota > Metazoa > Platyhelminthes > Cestoda > Diphyllobothriidea > Diphyllobothriidae > Spirometra > Spirometra erinaceieuropaei. Next base: position 254,787 of record CACRXP010000335.1, on the reverse strand, counting down.
AAAATTCAAAGTAAAAGCAATCCAGTTTCAGAGGTTGTTTGTGCTGTGTAGAAGCGCTACTTCTTTACAGTCGAAAATATGGTTATTATTTTTGCCCTATTCTGTGTAGGCGCCTGTGTTGCCGGAGTAATCGGCCTGACCATGCCGAGGTATTGTCTTTTCGGTGACACAATCAATACTGCATCCAGGATGGAGTCGTCTGGCGAAGGTGAGCATATTTGTAAGACGCTTTTAAAACTGTCAGATGGAAGAGTAATTAAACCTTCTTGCGCCATGTCGGTACTCACCATGCTATGCCTGCTGCAAGCATCGCCGGCTGCGTTTGTTTTACTATGCCTCGGTTAGAACACAAACCATTTGCTTCCTCGATGTCTCTGAATGGTTTCCGTTTTCGAACGCGTACACCTGACTTATTAATTTCTTTAAGAATACCTCTGCATAGTCCCTCTCATAAACAATAATAAGACAGCTACATTTAGTTGAGAGGTGGGTTTGCACAACCAGCCGTTACCTTGCATCCTTCCAATGCCACGTTTCGCACCTCGCTGATATGTCAACAGGGCAAAAGTCCTACCATCAACCAATGAACGTCCTGACCTTACTTAGCTAAGTTTCCCAGAGATTAACACTTTGTAAGGTGCACGTGGCTTGCATGGATTAATCAATGCAGGCTTACTGTTTATTTATCAAATTCCAGTGACTTTTTTATTTCCATTACCGGAAAAACCAATGTTTGAAGAAAATATGACACCGTTTAAATGAAGTCGATGGAACTCGCATCGCGTGGACGGACCAGCCTGACAGTTGCTGATTCTATGGTTTTTGTTGTATTTCATGCCAATTTAACGATATTTCCTTTGAATTGCGTGCATCGATTTAAAATAACACCAAAGCTAGCAACGAATGCTCCTTGCATTTTATGACGAGAAATAAGGAATAGCTGTCTTTCTGGCACCTTGTCCATCGATATTCTGTCGAGTGCGTGTAGTTCAAGCAAACTTATTGGAATTTGTACGGTAATTGCAGTCGGGTCATCGGTAGGCTCTGAGTTACTTGCAGTTCCCGCTAACAATTTTGGCCTGCATATGAATATCTTATTTTGTAGCTCAGCATTGCTTAGCACGAAACGTAATATTTTGCCAGAAAGAGGCCTCTTTGTATTCCCAAAAATAACGCTTAACTTTGGACTTTATGTCCAGAGTTCATGCCCAACTGTTTGATTTTATTAGGACTGCCTATGGGAAAAATTGCGAATCAACTGTCGTCTAGAGGGGCAGCACACCTTATCTCTGCTCATGTTTTTATCATCCAGGCAGTGCCCGCGCCTTGATTTCAATCTTATTCTTTTTGCTGCGTATTCGCTGTTAAATTATCCGTCCTAATGTCAAAGCCGGCTCCTATATTCCACCTGTGCTATGCGAAAACCCGGAGGTGTTGATACCCCTTTCACAAAAAGTCGATATGGAAACCGAATTTTTTAACGTCCCGTGAACGGCCCAATTTACTAAGAGATTGTCCAGCCAGTCAGTGTAAGTTGGGTTTTCGTCGCAGCACATAGTAGCTTGGAAAGTAATAACTGAGGACAGCAAGAAGGAAGAATGGCACAGAAAGGGTTGCTTGTTTTAGGTGAATCATTCGCGTCTTCACGAAGTAGGCCGTTTTGTTCAGCGGTCGGCAAATGACAACTTGAATCAGCGCTCGAACTCTTAGTCTGGCAACCCGCGTCAGAGCTCAAAACAGACTTCATCAAGTACCTGCTAAGCCAAAAAATTAAAATAGCTTAGTCAAATATGGCGGTCATTTATGCTTACTTGAAATGCATTTTGCTCACTGTGAGGAGAAACGGCAACTTCATTTCTGACCCAATTGTGAAAAACTCGGTGACCTCAGTGGGATTGGAATAAACGACTATAAAGGGAAGGCCTGGGCACAGTCAACGTTCTAGCCCGCGTTGGGAGCGGTGATTTAAATATCATTTGTGTAAATTTACACGTCCAGCCTACTGAAACAGATAGAATTCACCAAATCGAATAGAGAAGACTGACTGCTCAAGCTAGATTTCCTACCTAATCAATCTGGAATCCACCGGAGGACTACCAGTCACACGTACTGTGAAAGGCAAGTCTCGGAAAAGCCGGCAGGACAAGATAGTTCAAAAACAAAGTAAATGTTAATAGTTGATCACGAAAAATCACTTTTACCGTGAGGTTTGTCATATATGAACCATTTCTAAGAGAGAAAGCGGGCCCGATAAATAAACACAAACAGGTAATCGCGCACACCGCCACAACTCCATCCTGGCAGCATTTTTAAAGCTAAAGATTGGGCCTAAAAAGTCAATTATTTGGTTGCCATAAAAGTGATACACTTTCATCACGCACGAAAGGATAATTTTTCCCACAAAACATCATTCACTTACGCCATTAGTAGCGCTAAAAAGAAGGTTGGATATCCTTGCCTACAGACGGGCACATATTGCACTTCTCATAGAGGAAGACGCAACTGTCGATATTTCTCATCATTCAGACTATCGTAACACATTTGACTTTGTTAAAAGGCCATTTTATTTTCAGAATTTGGAGCATTCAGGTCATTTTAAGCATGCTATAATTTTATGTACTATGTTCAGCACTAAGAATACATGTCAGTCCTTCAACAAAGGCAATACTGGACGAGCTCAAAGGATACAAACTGGAATACCGAGGAAAGGTGACTCTCAAGGGTCGAGGCGACGTGGACACGTATTGGCTAGTGGGCAAAAAGGGTTTTAAGAAACTCATAAAAAAGCCCCTTGAAAGTGATGGGTAGGTATTTGTATTCTTGATATAGTTTTCTATTCCATTCTCTCGCCGAAGTTTCGTTGACAAACGACTAAGGAACTGGCAATAAGAAATTGCTAGAGAAAGCACAAACTGTGGGAGAAAAGTAGGAAATCGGTGATGGCATGAATAGTATAACCTCAAATATACAACGCAAAAATTACGCTGACCAATTCGAATTGACTCGTTGGAAACAAATATTGAAAAGTTAACGTTGAAATATATGTTCCAGAACAACGATAATTGTAACGTCGAACGTGACGGGATCCAACACCGGCTTACTCACGCTTTTCCCCATGCACTGTGACTTTTCGGTGTCAGACCAACTTCATGTGCGTAATATAACGCCCTATCTAGCGTACGACATAAGAGTTCTACAAAAACAATGCCCGATATACAGATAACTAGTATCGTGAAGATAGGACGTTATCATGTTAGTGCAAATCCGCAGTGCAGCACTGATTTTTACCTTTTAACTTCTGATATATATATATATATATGGAAGAGGAGGATGAGGCGATCTCTGGGGAAGAAGGTTTATTCATCTGACGTTTCGTGTTCATGCTCGAGCACATCTTCGGAGATATGCTAAGTGAGAAATACAGGGTTTTAAATAGGCCATCTGCACTCTCACCCGATAGGTTCGTCCCGTTCGCTTCTCGTTGGCCCCCCTCTCGCGCGTAGATGGTGCCTGACGGCCTCGTATGGCGCTGGCAAATCGATACTTCGGTTGATAGAGTTCGTGTCTGATTTCCAGGCCTCGATCACTTCCCTCGCCAGTTTGCTTTCGGCTCGGCCGAGCACCTGCGCGCCGTCAAAGTCGAACTTGTGATTGTTTTCCAGGCAGTGCATGGCGACATGCGATTGTACGTCCTTTCGCCTTACGGCCAAAGTGTGCTCATGCATGCGTGTTCTTAGGCGTTTGTCGGCCATGCCACAGTAGTTGGCTGGACAGTCCAGACATTTGACGCGGTAAATGACGCCTGACGTGTCTGCAGGTGGTAGCCGGTCCTTGGGCTGCATGATTAAGCGGCGGATGGTGGCCTCCGGTCGGTGACCAACGCCCACGCCTAGCGGCCTTAGCATGCGCTCAGTGGCTTCGGAGACGTTACTCACGTAGGGCAAGACACGGAAGATTTCTGGTCTTTGTTTCTTCTCACCGTCCGTCTTCGTGTACCTTCGGTACAAGCATTTGTTCACAAAACTGCGCGGATATCCATTGGCAAGAAAGAGGCGCCATAGGGTTTTACGCTCCCGCAACTTCTCGGCTTCTGTGCTGCAGTGTGTGTAGATGCGGCGAAAAAGGGTCCGGACACAGTTGCGTTTATGCGACAGGGGGTGATTGCTGTTGTAATGAAGAATTTTCTCCGTGTCTGTCGCCTTTCGAAAGACACCAGTCTGGAGGGTTCCGTCTTCCTGCCTCGATACCTGGACGTCGAGGAAAGGGAGCACTCCGTTATTTTCTTCCTCCACGGTAAATTGGATTTGTGGAAAAATTGAGTCCAATTCTCTTTTAAAGTTGTCTTTCGCGTCTCGGTGTAAGATGACAAAGGTGTCGTCTACGTAGCGCATCCAGAATTTCGGCTTGTATGTCTGGAAGACCCGAGTTTCCAGTTCCTGCAAGACCGCCTCAGCCAGGTAGCCTGAGATTGGGGACCCCATTGGGGCTCCTTGGATTTGCTCGTAAATTTGGGTCCGGACCCTTTTTCGCCGCATCTACACACACTGCAGCACAGAAGCCGAGAAGTAGCGGGAGTGTAAAACCCTATGGCGCCTCTTTCTTGCCAATGGATATCCGCGCAGTTTTATGAACAAATGCTTGTACCGAAGGTACACGAAGACGGACGCAAGTCAACACTGAATTTTACCTTTTATCTTCTGATATATATGTGTGTGTACATAGAAAGGGAGAAAAGAAGCTAATTTCTGGGCTAGGGGAGGCCATGCTGACTTCACCCCTTAATAGTACAGTTAATAGCACACAGTTGATGTGGACTATATCGAAAAATCATACGGACGACGTCGTGTATAGGTATTGTTGCCGGTAAGGCAAACGCTAAATCAAACTCAAGCCTGCTTTGACCCCATAAGTAGAAAACGATTGACCCAAGAAACCAGGGTAACCGCAATAATTATCGAAATATCGCGTGAATTTTACCTGCCTAAAATAGAGCTTGGTCGGTTTTGACGGTTTGGTTGAAAACTGGAGTCCATAGTAATCCTGTCAGATAGTTAAATAAAAACTGACGTAAAAAGCTAGCCTGAAAGGTTTTATGGGAGGCAAGTTCAGCAGGTGAGCTGCATCAAATGAATAATGTTGCCCACTTAAGCATAAGTGTCTGGTAGAGAAGCCGACATACGGGATTGACAGAAAAACAATGGATGTTGATGGAAATGTCGTAGGGGTCTAAATCGCGGGCTGAATTCTGAGAAGGTAAAGGGGATATTTGGAAATGAACGGTAACTAACCAGTTCTAGCCAAGGGGGATAGTATTCGCATTCCCACAGCGAGGAGAGGATCTGATTATCATTATGCCTCGTCTCTGGCAGTAGTCTGCTGTAAGTGATTTTCAGTGTTGCTGATCGCCATGGTTGCCTAAAAAAATTGGTGGAGGTAAAAGTCATTTGCGGGAGTGCAGTACATAACCTTACCCGAGAGTGGTTGCTGTTACTTTCAATTATCAGTTGTACTACATTTATTCAATACTCGAGACATCTGTTGGGCTTAGTTAGATATCTTTTCGTATCGCATTATGCACTCATTGGATGCTTGGTGGACAGCTAGAGCGTGCTTACCTGCTGAAATATGCATTCGAAAATCACAACGTTTGCAGGATACCTTTCTATTAGCTGGGGGAGTAGCAACAAGGCAGAACGAAGGCTAACCTAACTAGTCAAGGTAGGATGTGGCGGTGTTTCTTAGAACGCAGCATTTTCGCACAAAACTGGCCGTCTAAGAGATCGCGTTGTTGTCTCAAAATCGAACTCCTCTCTCCCCCCCACCTTATCAAGTTTCTTTGGTGGTTACTTTTACCTAAAATTTTTAATTATAGACATCAGTATATTTTGGACTTGCTACGAAAGATAAGCTTGTCTGCAGGAGGTCCCGCCACGAACGAGATGGGGGAGCAGAACGAATACCTGAATGCTTCGCAACGGCCTTCGTTGGACACGGTGGGACGGGCGAGTCTGGACTACACTACCTTCTTCCAGTCTGGTTTAAAAGTACCAGAAAGGTCTCGCCACAAGGGCAGTTTCAAATTAAGTGGAGCAGATCCGAGAAGGAGTTGGAAACGTAAATCTCAGGAAGGTCTCGAAGGCGGATTAAGCGAAAAATACAGACCACGTAAACATCACTGAAAGCAAACTCATATTGTTCCATCCCCAGATCATTGTTGTCAGACTACAGCTTTCTTAATGAGTTTGTCTGCTTGAACGCTATTCTCACCTAAATGCGCCATATTGCTTAAAGCAAGAAAAAAAGAAAGACTGGCATTTAAACTTTCCATTTTTTATGCATGCAACTCTGTCTACAACCAAGGCCCTGTAGGCAACTCCCAGAGCAGAACAATTCCCACTAAAAAGGGGCGACCGATCGGTGCGCGGGGGTAGACAGCGATGGTTTCGTGGAGAACGGTATCACTGCCGGTGACGAGAGCGTGACTGCGGGATTCGTATCCGGATACATCTCGTCAGTGGCGAAACCGATATAACATTGATAGACTGCTATGACTTTGAGATAGATCATGGGAGTCATGTGTAGGAAACATATGGAGTGTTTGGACAACCTGCCGATCACTTCATTCTGCATTCCGCAGAAATTTTGATGTCTTATGTGATGAAGTTCACGTGATTGACCAACCAGGAGCCATTCATTTTAATGGACGATAACATGACAAAGCTAAGGGGTTTTGTACTATCTAAAAATTATGAAGTCCCCGGACAACTGTGTTGAATATGGGAAGCGTGATTCGGGGTTAGGTGGGAAAGAGCAGCCGAAATGGTCACCCTGGAATGAAGGTCCCGGAGAGCTAGCTGACTTTGGCTTCCGAAAAAAGAAAATATATTTATAGATGGTGTATTTCCTCAATCATGAAGACGATATTACTGACAGTCAATGGCGAGTTTGAATGCAGGAAGTTTGTCACCGTAACGATCTGTGAAAATAGACGTCGTTATCTCATTTCCAGAAACAGAGTGCAGAATCCATAGTTTGTTGTGAGGATGGGATTACAGGCCTGTACGATAAAACGCCATACAACCTTAGTTTCGCGTGAATGGAAGGTCAGCCAGCAGTGGGTCTATATGAAAATACAGTGATCAATTTTTCTTATTTATTTCGAAAATGCCGTACCTTTTTCGCATTGATGTTCCACTATTAAATTTGTGTATTCTGCACACTAAAACTGCATGCAACTTTTTGTAAGTTACCCATTTTCCCTCACATCTGTGCCGTTTAAAGGGAATTTTCAGGGCTTCTGTCGTTTACTCCAAATATATTGGCACTTACCGACTGTGTCCATTAAATAAAATAATTTAATTTGAGTGTAAGAGTGGTTTTTAACATCCACCGTCCGCTCCTCCCTCTTTGCAGTATCTTTTATTCTGAGTTTTTGACAGCTACCGGTCGAGACTTCTGAGACTTTCTTAAACACGCTTAGGAATAATGTAAATGCTCCTAAATGAGTTAGTGGTCATTTACATAAATGGATTTCCTGGGAGCATCAATAAAACTGGATTCGTTCGCGCGCGCTGGATGATTATCAAGGAATTTAACCATTGCCTCCACGAAGACCTCTACAACGGGTGGGCAATTTAGTTCATGCAATACTGCAAGTTTACCTGTTTTAAGGACCTGCGTTGTAAAGCGCGTCATTAAGAAATGCTGACGATGGTTTCTCCTATCTTTACCGTATTTAATTATGAATTGTCGCTTTCAAGTACATGGCTTGTCGGTCCTCCCCGCACGATGCGCACTAAATGACGTCAAAAGTTGCAAGCATCCTGAAAATTTGAAGGCCGCTTATCCGATCTGTGTCTTGCGTATTTTAGACATACGTTGCATGTTGTTAGGTTTATATCTCATTAATATATTTTACTTAGAGACAAATAGCGTCAACCTTTAACCTTCTGTAAAAATCTCCCACATGTCACGACCAAAATACACATAAACACGCTTCTTCCTCGATTGTGAAGTTCAACAGCAAGTGCACATCTCTATCCCTCTTCTTGAAGAAGGTGAGGATTATTGTAATATTGCTTGGACCATTAATTAACACAGGCGAAGCGTTCAGTTTACTGTGTGAAAGAGAGTAGTTCGGTTCATGGAAGAAGAAAGTTTTCTAGTTTGAGCACACTGTTGTAACCCTACTAGCCCCTCTGTCACGTAACGAAACTCCCATTTTTACACCCTTGATTATCCTGGGGTTTATATCCAACAAGCGTAAGCTGTGACAATTCGTTTCTATATTCATAGTGGACTACTAGAAAAAAACGAAGTGTAAATGTGGACCTATCATTTTCTACCTATCAAAGTACTGTGTGCACAAGCTAATTTAAAAATTAACAGATTGGGCAGCAACGACTGCACAGGTAGGCTCTCTGCAGCCGGATTACCACCCACGAAGTCAGTAAAAGCTGAATAAAGTTAGTGATTGCCAGGCTCGATAACGAAGCTCATACTGATTAAGACTCCGTCAGGAACTCTCGAAATAGAAAAATAGGTAGATGACTTGAAAAATGAGATGGGAATTTAAATAAAATTTTTCTGTGTTCACCAGCTGTGCAAATGTCAGTGGCTTCAGAAATTCCGAAAAATTGACAACCTGTGCGCATATGGCTTTCACGAAAGTTTCAGACGGCGAAAATATGCTGGCCCGCCTTGTCGACTGCAAAACTCATCAAAATCTGTTCCGGAAATATTATTATGCTCTTATTTGTGATGTCCGCATGCAAGGCATTTAATCTGCAAAAGGCCGACGCACTGCGCGTGCTCTCACTACCACAACCCCCTAAATTTACCTGCCAGAATGAGGTCCATGCTTCACTATTATGCCTGGCTTCCTCGACTCATCCAAATGTCACCTGTCCGCTACGGTCTGCGAACAGTTTGAAGGTAGTCACACAGGGGATCTACCCTACTGGATGTAGAACGTCGTGGTGACCAGTGCTAATGGAGAAGTACACATAACTTTTGAAGCTCAGCCCCGTAATACGTCCAACCAAGTGCGTGATCGGCCCATCTGCCATCATATGCGTGGACCATCCAGTCGACAACGTCATCCTTCAGTCATTCGCTCAAACACTGCTGTGAACCAATCGTTTGCTAGACCAACCTCTGACAGCCAGTTAAAGCACTTACTGACTCTGGTTAATAAAAATCGAGCATCGGAACACTCTGTTTATTGTCCTGAGCTTTCAGACTCGTACACGAGTCCATCGTCAGAGGCAGTAGCAGCGGCAGAACAAGCAAAAATTTTAAGGCATGTAGGCCAATCATCAACCGACGGCACAAGACTGGAGGTAATTACGCAGGGCTCTGTACGCCGTCGCTAGATCGATAAACCGATTAACCTAGTTCTCATCTGAGGCACAGGGTTCAATCAATTCTCTGCCTCTTTTGTTTCCGTCGTGGGCGATTATTTTGGTGGCTCCGAAGTTAAACTCGTGACCCATTCCGTAGGTGTGGGCGGCCACTTGTGATAATGCGTCGCCTCGTCGCACAGCCAGCTTATGTTCGTGTATGCGCGATCCGAGCGTGCGCCCAGTCCGTCCTGTGTAGTTACAAGGACAATTTTGACACGGAATGCGATACACTACTCCAGATTGCTCATCAGGCATTAACTGATCTTTGATTTTCATGACCATATTGCGCACGGTGGCTTAGGGCCGGTGTGCAATTCCAACACCTAACTCCGCAGCAATGTGCTCGGCCGCTTCGGAAACGCCCTTGATGTATGACAGAGAATACCATATCGTCGGTGGCGTTGATGTTCGACTTCTATGGTGGCGACCGCTTAGGCAGCGACTTATGAATGCCCTCGGATTGCCATTTTGCACAAACTGCTCGCGGAGAAACCGGGCCTTACGTGCTCTGTCCTCCGGTTTGCTGCAATGAGTTTGGATCCGTTTGAAGAGCTCAGGACAATAAACAAAGTGTTCCGGTGCTCGAATCTCCTTCTACACTTATCTATACACCTGGAAATTAAAACTTCGCCGTCACTCTAGTTAATCTCTCTCGCCGCTTCCTTCCGCAATGTAGAGATAGATGTTTTCCGAGCGCAGACCTTCCTTGAGATTTGGGTAGCTCCGTAAACACTCATTCGAGATAGTCGCTGCTTTGGACAAGCTGACGTCGACTCTGACTCGCTAACCTTATCCGCCCTGCTGTCAACGTACTACTGCCGTCGAAGCAGCAGTGCCGCAATATTTCGCAGGTCCCACTAAATCCTCAAGTCTTTCTCCACGCAGTTCTCATCAGTTAAGATTTTATAAAGCGTTTAAGGATGCGGATTTCTGGAATTTTAGCTTACCGTTTAACACTTATACAGCCTTCGTAAGGGCTGGGACATCATAATCTTCACTGTGCTTTCCCCTTCAGTTCTGGACCAACAGGAATAATGGGAAATCCATTTTCCGTGCCACAGCACCTAAGAAATCCACAATGTCGACAGAATGAAGTAGCCTGACGTTGTCCAAGCTCATCATATGTATATTGCGATGATTCCCAGGATCGACCCCAAAGTAGTGACTGTCGACAGAAGCCGTGTCCGATTTCCCAGGGACGAGATAGTTCCACTCCATGACCCAACGGTTGCCGTCTCAATATTGGCGATACCATAATTCTCTCTGACATCTTCACTATCCACTCTTTTATGTTAATAGCCCTTCGTTATTTATACGAATTGTGCTACACAGAATGTGTAACCACAGACAGTTTATTTATAGACGGAGTTGCATTCACAAAGACGTCAGAATTTACACTTAAATCTCTGATTTGCTCATCAATCTAAGAAAAATTACGCATTCCTATGAGGACAATGTTTAGACAAGCAAGCTGTATGACAGTGGTACAGTCTGATGACGATGCTTTCGGGGAGGAAATGGAGATTTTTATGGTCAAGGATGTTTACGTTGTCCGCATCTTTGATTTAATCCGCCTTCGAGACCATCCTGCATTTTAAGCTTCCGGCCAATTTTCTGTTTTCTTTCTCTTGATTTAAGACTTTTCAAGCGTCGCGAGGTTTCCGGCGGTTTTGAGCCCGACTGGAAAAAGCACGTGTAATCCAGACCAACCTGTTCTTCCGGGCATGGTAAAGATCGTTGTGGAACATCGGGATGCCTGTTTTCCTCCTCCATCTTGTTCGCGGCGCGTCCATCCACTGACAGAGGCATATTCCGCAGCAGATCCAAAATATACTGGTGCCTTTAATTAGAAACATTTTATGTAAACATAATCAGTAGACAAACCTGTCGAGGTCGAAGGAGAGAAAATACCTGTTCTGAAAAGGCAATACGGCCTGCTTATCATGGTCTAATGTGTGAGCATCAGATCATTACGAAAATATGAAATTCCGAGAAACGTAGCTACATCCTATGGTGGCAGTCTACCTTATGTCCGACTAACTAGGCTTGTCTGTGCTGTGCACAGCTATTACCCCTTCAGTTTACAGAAAAGTGTCTCCGCGACGGTTGTGACTTCCAACATACAGTTCAGCTTGTGGGTAAGCTCGGTTGAAATTGGTGCGTAAACAGAGCCGATAGAGATGTTTGCGAAGTGACTCTCGGACATATTCTTGATGTACGGTAGGGAGTGCCAAATTGTTGGTGTGTCCAAGGCTACAGAACTCATTGCGTCAGAGCTAGGCGTGGACATCGCCCAATATCTGGCGACTACCATGCGTAGCAGGATCATGAAAATGAGAGCTCGGCTGGACGCGGGTGAACAGTTGGGCGTAGTCTATCAAATCCCGTGCCATAACCGGCCTTGCCACTACACAGGCCAAACAGGACGACGTCTCAGCTCACGGATAATTAAGCACAAACGGGCCGTTCGAAAAGGCGACCCAGTATCTCAAGTCGTCATTCACACGATGGAGGAAGGCCATAAGTTCGACTTCGCCAACAAGCGGATATTGGCGCGAGTCGGCAACAAGACGGGGCGAGGACTGTTGGAGGCGTGGCTGTCGGACACCAACTCTCTCAATAGACACATTGGTTTGCCTGCGTGTTATTACGCGCTCCGCCCAAGCAGCCAGGTGGTGCAGCTCACATCGCCGCGAAGTACAAATGCCGTCACCACGTCGGGGGACCATTGTGGACCTAGCGACACAAACCAGACCTAGCCACGTACGTAGTTCCTCCCCCGCACGGAACAACTATATAAATGTTCACACGTTGCTGCACTCTAACAGTCTCTGATGATGAACTCCAGTTCGAGTCCAAAAGTTAAGGTCAATAAATCTATTGTCCCAGTGATTGTGTCTTCGTCTTCTTTAAAAAGGCATTCCATGTGTGTTTAGTGCCTATATTTAGTGAATTCTGTGCAAATGCCGTGCGTCCAACAAGATTGGGATGATTGCCCTTTTCACTACCCGAATATCGAAGGGTTAGCTGGACCAAACAATTACGACCGATCACTAAAAATTTCGTTTTTCTGGAAGATAGAAAGGCGAAATCGTATATGCCCGCAATCCTCTGGAATGACAGTCGCAGTTATCCCACCTCATACATACACCGATCGTTATTTACAGGGTTTAGGGGTTCCTTGTCCTACGGTCAGGAATAACCCGGTCGGTAAGGCACATGCGACGTTGCTCACTGGGATTGGCTATACATAAAAATCAACTGGAAGTTCGCCCGTTACATCATTTTGGCGAAGTTCTCTTTTTGTCTTCGGGAGCTTGTCTACTTACCAGAATTTGGAAGGCTTGCGTGGTAGATGTATCGTAAATCCGCTTTGCAACAAACGAAATCATGTTTAAGTCGGCGTTGCGCGCTTCCAGTGGGGCAGTTCCGGAACATAATTTACCCGTTGGCTTTTTCATATGGGTTTCCAGCGAGCCATTTGAATTGTACAGCATTAGTTTTGGGTTGTATATGTTTGGAAGTATGCTACTAATGCCCATCCCCAACTTCTTTTTCCCCAAGGTCCGTGCTTTCTTCAGTAATTTACTAATGCTCTTTCAACAACAATTCGGTGGGGGAGTTGAATAGAAAACAATATCAAGTATAACAATACCTACCCATCACTTTCAAGGGGCCTTTTTATTGGTTTCTTGAAACCTCTTTTGCCCACTAGCCAATACGTGTCCACGTCGCCTCGACCCTTCAGAGTCACCTTTCCTCGGTATTCTAGTTTGTATCCTTTGAGCTCGTCCAGTATTGTCTTTGTTGAAGGGCTGACATGTATTCGCAGTGCTTTGAATGGCATATAAAAAGATGGCTCGTGTAAAATGACCTAAATGCTCCACATTCTGAAGGCAAAGTGTCCTGTTAACCAAACTAATCATGTTGCGATAATCCCGATGATGAAAATCGTTGACAGCGGCGTGGGTCTCTCTGAATAAGACAATGCCTGTCTTTCTGTGTGAGAACATATTCAGACTCGTTTTTAACGTCCTTTCTTGCGTGAATGGGGATGGTATTCTGGCGTACCTTATGCTTTCGAGTAGAAAATACCAAGATGACGTGATTCTCTATCAAACGACTTAAATTAAGCATATTCTTGTTTGCAGTTTCTATAAATTATTTTTGAATCTGCAAAACCACAGAAAATCAGTTTGAAAAATGCGTGCTACTTAAGTCGTCTTTTTTACGAGTACAGTTTCCACAAGAGATTGAAAAGCAGTGCATTCAAAGGTTGGCGTTCTGCCGAGTTCAAAAGATTATAGCATTAGGGCGCAAGTTATTCAGTATTATAATCGCGTCTAAATAATCCTTCCTAATCGAAAACGCATTTCAGAATCTCAGCCAGAATTTCATAAGATCGGTCACTCACTGTACTTTTACAGGTTTTCTACGTCGTTTGCAAAAACACATCAGTAGCTCAGGAGTTTCTCACAGCACTGAGGTGTACTGCAATGTTATTTTTTTAATCGCTTTATGCATTTTCTGAAAAGCGTTTCAACATTTCTTGACTTTCTCATGGTACTGAGGGTTTAAAAGATCATGGTTGTAATGTTGCCAATGAATTTGGAGCAACGAGAATGAAGCCAAAAATAAGACAAACACAGTGGGGGTAGAGTTAAATAATGTTGAGTGAAGGATGGCAATTGCAGTAGGCGTGCTAACTCATGAAACGTTAACCAAAATTCTTAAATGCGTTTCCTACTCAAAAAGATTACTTAAGTAGGGTTGTAGTATTAATCACCGTGCAGCACAATCGTAAGATATTTCAGGTATTTCCAGATGCCGCCTTCCGAACAAACTTCTTTCTGGCCTCCTGCAAAAACCGAACTCTGAAAAAAATGACCACTTCAGTAGAATTAATTTTTTAAATCGACTTCTTATGCCTTTATTAATTCAAATTTACTTCAAAGAAAACGGGCATAAAATATTCATTCCTCTATTTGTGCTGTAGAAAATTACATCTTCTTCCAATTTCATTCCTGAAAGAAGGGTATAATTCGATTTAAATTTACTTTTCTGATTCCCGGGAAATTTTGAACCCGGCCTTTCGTTACACTAGCATTCAGGGTTTCCAAACTACAAGCTGTCTATTCTAAGTGTATGACAAAACATATATTTCTATACGATAGTCAAAGAAGATCATATGATGTTTATAAAAACCGCAGTATATTTAAGCCATATTGTAAACTTTTAAAGGAACGTAAGTGCACGCAAAGACGCGATGTTTTATGACCTGACATTTCGGTCTTAACAAATCTCACAAACGGAAACTTTTCAAAACCGAATTGTGCCTTTCTTTCGAGCATAAAATTGGCAGAAAATGTAATTTTCTACCAAAGGAGTAGAGGAAAGAACATTGTATGCGCGTTTTGTTTGAAGTATGTTTGAATTTATAAAGGCATCGGAAATCAATGAGAAAAATTCATCCACTTTACGGGGGTCATTTTTTAGAGTATGGTTTTTAGGCGACCGGAAAGAAATTCGTTCGGAAGCTGGCATCCAGAAGTACCTGATATATCTTAGAATTGTGCTGAACGGTGATTAATACTATAACCCTACTTAAGTTAGCTTTTTGTGTCGGAAACGCATTGCAAAACTTTAGTTAACATTTCATGAATTAGCAAATTTACTGTAATTTACATTTATAAAAATTTATAGTTTTGACTACGATATGATTGAACAGTTTAAAATAGACTTTGCATCTAAAGGCCCGATGCCAATCTGGCTTTTGCGAAAACCGTGAAGTCATTTTCTGACAATCGACTACCCTACAAGATGAAGCATAATTCCACAAGGCATAATTTTCTGATATTGTGAGTCGTTAAATACTTTACAACTGACCGATGATCTCAACCGCAGTTATAATATGAAATTCAACAATTATGCTTGAACAATATTCCATACTGAATTAAGTTTCACAAATCTTTCTGATTCAAGGCCCATGCAAGCAGCTTTGGCAACAGAACCTCAGTGAAAAATCGTTTTCATTGCTGTCTATGACATCATTTTTAATGGATAGACGTGTCTGATAGAAGGTATCGTTAATTTAAAATTCCAAAGAAATGACAAACTTAGATTAATGTTTTCATGGTACAAGACAGGAACGATGCGAGCTCCAGTGGATGCATGTAGAGGGTGCCAAATTTCTTCCTAGGTGTCCGTACATTGTCAGTCGTATTTTTGGGTGACGTCAAAAACGGAACTGCTCGTTTAGATCTCAAACTCCCTAAAACCAAGATGCCTCCTTTAAAGCATTTACAGATGGGCACGTTAACAACATAACATTAAAACGCCCACATGCTTTAGGATAACATTTTACTCCGTTTACTTAACGACGGCATAAAAAAGTGGCCATAACAACGTGCACTTCCAACTTCCATCTGACATTTTTTAAAAAAGCGTCTTGCGAATATGCTCACCTTCGCCAGACGACTCCATCCTGGATGCAGTATTAATTGTGTCACCGAAAAGACAATACCTGGGCATGGTCAGACCTATCACTCCAGCAACACAGGCGCCTACGGAGAATAGGGTGAAAGTAATAATCATATTTGCAACTGAAGTAATGCTTTTGCACAACATAAATCAACTGCTGAAAGTGGATTATTTGGTCGTGGCCTTTTGAGCTGCTACGATAGCATTAACAAACCATATGAGGATGCCAAAAACTGGTTTCAAATGTGTCTGCACATAAAAAGGAAATTAAGCTCGTCTGAGCGAATAAAATGACTCAGTTCGGGCGGCCGCATGTGGATTTAGAGAGGGAAAGTATTTTTCAGGAGAGTTTAAACACTTTAATGACGTCCAGTACCTTGGAGAAAAATCACATTTTTGCATCCCTCTGTTCAATCATCGTAAACTAAGGACTCAAGTTGCTGATATAATTTTGCGGGCGCCTGAATACCTGGTGTTGTTCGTCGAGTTCTGTATTCAGTAGAATACTGGCGGAATAGTCTACATTAAGGTCTGACGTAATTTGGATATGTAAGCTAAATTTTTGTTTCTTTCCAGTTCAATCCGATTAGGTGTTAAAGCTTTTTGCATGTTACTCTAAAGATATCTTTTTTAGAAGTTATTCAGTACAGATTCACAAATTAAAGTCTGTACAGGAGACAAATTGTTTGATTGTGGCGTGTTTTTGACCAAATGCATTAAACCGAATGGCGGATATGACAGAAAAAGCCACTTACGGAATCAGCATAATACGCCATAATCCGTAACGGGATCATCCTTCGCGAGAGATATATAGTGCGTATTTGGACATGGTGCTATTAAATTGGCGTATTAGAAATACGATTTCCTGCTTTTTCTTACAGCTTGTCCTGTTAAACTAATCGATGATTGTGAAGGGAGTCATGGTTATACTTTTGAAATACACAACATAATTCGAGTTCTAAAAATCGGCATGAGCAGGACAAGCAAAAATAAAAGGCGATTGATTGGCACACAGTTCAATGTCCAGGACCTTTACACAAAAGCGTTGCGACAAAGGACATCTGAATGCTAACAATTTCCAAAACTGTTTTGGGTGCATCTAGGCCTATGTCTACCTGGGATTCGATTTCGTGGTTTCGCAAATTATACTAGAGCACCAAGCGCAGTGCCAGTTACCAGAGTGTATTCCAATGCGGAGCAAAATGGGAATCTGTGGCATGTGTGGAATGACAAATGTTCCAACCACGCTGAGTAGCTCCAGAGCCATTGTGGCGATTTCACCAGCGTGCCGCCTGCCGTTTCGGATTGGTAGTCCCGAGGCCACCATGTACGCATCACCTATGGTTTCAACCTGAAATGAAAAAACAGTCCTGAAGCAGCATATCCCAGACGAGAAAGACAAGGTCATATTCTGGAACCATCTCTTAAAAATACTTTCTATCAGCCAGTCTATTTTCTCCCTTTCTATATAATTTCTAAGGACTTCTACAGTGATCAACAAACCTTAGTGTAGGGACCTTTGACTGGGCTTTTGAAAATTGAGGATTACTGCAATCTGCAAACATAGTTCTACTTGCAAAAATGAAGGGAACTAATACAGACAGCCGTTCTCTATGGTAACTTTCGCTTAAGGTACCTTGTAGACGTCGAATTTCGCAATTGTTGTGTCGAAGGTGGAATAGAGCGCATTGAGTAGATCAACTATTTGCAGAGGTGTGGACCAGGCGGAAATGGCTGTGAAGCCAACGATGTCACTGAAGTAGATGGTGACCTCGTCGAAGGCTTCTGGGGCCACGGTGTTGCCAGCTATCAGCGCCTGTGCAACAGATCTGTGGCAATGCAAATAACATCTATTTTAAATGTTTGCAAAAGAAAAAAAGGGGATAACGAGAACCCAATGGCCGGCAGCTACTCTCCGGCCTTAAAATGAAGGTAATACGGAGACCTTGATTACACTCACAAATTAGGATATACTGCTCTGCCTTGCTATCGATGCTACTGTGCCTTCTGTGAATTTAGTAGTGTCTAATGTTCAGCATTATTTTTAGTTTTGTGTGACGAATTTCGATCCTGTACTGCTTCATTATTTGGCAAGAGTAGGCCTTTCAAAATAAAATTACTCCGAAGACCTCTTAAATTTAAACGAATGGCCGCTGAGAAGTGGGAGTTTGTTTAGTATTTTGTAAAGTAATACTCACTGTTGGGGGATTTTCGAAGCCTGCAAGGTATGATAGGAGCCGTACAAGAACTTATAATGTTTTACTTAAATTACTGTCTCTGTAACAAATTTCTTTGCGTTTATCGGACGAAACAGTTTGTAGTTACTTTCACCATTCCTTAATTCAGCTTGATTTATCCTACGGAAAACCACAGATACCGGCTAAACCCCGGACACCTGTTTCGTCAGTATTTTACCGTTGCATGACACAGCTGCAAAGGGGTGCATCGAAGCACGTTTGTAAACTAGTGAATGACTGCTAGTAGCTTTTGAATATTACCCGGTCATCCCGGTGTAGCTGACTGATTTCGGCTCAAACAATCGTAGCAACTTTCGAAACGAGCCTAGAAGACTTTACTCCGACGGATTTACTCCAAGTAAACTATTGCTTTCTGAGGAGATTAAGAAGCGGAATGCTCACTAATCCAGTACAACCTACAGAGGTAGAACAAAAAAACGATATATCTGTCAGATATCTTGGATTCACATTCTGACCATTGTACCGGGTGATAGTTAAAAGTATTGGGGGCGTCCCTGGTGTACATTTTCAGTCACTCTAAGTGTGAAAGTTTTGTTTTTTCATATCCATCAGCATCTTTTCATATGCGACGTTTGATTCCATTTTATCTTAGTGACTTTTTCATCAGCTTGCAGTAGATGAGAGGTAATGATTCATTCAGGTAGGCATAAGGCGAAACATTTACGTTATGCGCTCAAAACTTGGCCCCTGATGCCATAAAATTACTTTGTAGTAAACTCACAGTGGCAACATTCTTGCAATCAGTTCTTCTGTTTTTGCTTTCTCCTCCTCGAGTTCCAGCGTTCGCTCTCTCACTTGCGCTTCCAAATCTGCCGAGTATTTTTCCATCATATTCAGCATATGGTCAATAATGTTGGCGTTTCTACAAAAAAGATGAAATATTCACGCAAACCTAAATATTGGACTAAAGGGAAGTTCAGTGTTACATGGGTGGGTCTTGCTTCTGTGTACAAACAAGCGATGGGCAATTACTTCTCGGCGTTATGGAAGTTCAGTTTGATTAGGGAAAGTAACAGGCTGTGTAGATTCATTGTGCAAATTCAACAGTTTCATACGCTCTATTTTTTCTACGAACTGATTAAGAACGCCACACCTGGCAAATGAAGGCGTCAATTGGCCCACTTATCAAATGCACATTACACGGACAGTTCAGAAAGTTGAGTTACTCAAAGGTTGGCATTGCGTATACATACAGTCTCGCATACTGCCCTGGGGATTTCAAACCTGATAGGTGAGACTACTTTGGAGTCCAACTCAAATGCAATTCTCAATTGCTAAAGCGATTCCAGGTTAGTTTTGACGCTTAAGTCATTAAACACAGTCCAATTAACTATCCAAAGTCATCTCGTTCATAGGACTATTTGCTGTAAGGTATTGGAGGGCCTGAGAGCGGAACTCACTTTCCACTGCTATACTGTTCCAGTTTTACGATAATTTCCTGAAATGTTGGACGGAAATCCGGGTTTTCTGTCCAGCAAGATCGCATTAGTTCCTTGTAAACATATGGGATCTCTGGAATGTTGACCTTAAAAACAAAACAAATTTTTGCTGGATTACTTGCTGGCCAGTCATAAACCATGTGATTTAAAATGTTTGCCTATAGCACCGGTGGAAAGGACAGTAGCCTCGAAATAATAGAACTACAGACCGTAGTAATTATGAGGTGCGTTATATGCGGATTGTCCCTCCATCACCTCACCTTGTCTGTGCGCGGAAACATGCCTACGTACACACGCGAGCATTGTAGCACCAAGGTCGGTTGTCTTTCTTCTGAGCGTTCCCAAAACCAAAGCAACTCATGCCATACGAGGGACCCTGAATGACAAAACCGCCAGCATCCGTCCCGTCCACCGTCTGTGGTACTGTCACCTGTGACAACGGTTTGGTCTCGTGTAGAGTTGAAGGTCCTCCTTCATGTCTTTCGAAATATTGTTACTTACGACTTCACCTGATGCTTGCATTGACAGTGACGCACTGATTAGCTTATCCAGGACAGTTGTAAAGACTAAACAAAAAGAAGCAAACCGCCGCTTCCTTATTATTTTCGACTCCTGCTTTTTCATGTTAGTTTTCGCGTCATAGCTTTTCTGCCTTCTAGTTTGTGTTTCGGTTATTGGAATTTGTAGATATTAACTGAAAAATTACAACTACCCCAAGGGCAGCAGTTGTAGTGTTATGTCCAACCACTGCAATGCGAGGGTGTCCCTCAATTCCACGTAACCGGTTTTCCTGAATGCCATCACTATTAGCCGAAAAACGATATTATTTATGAGTTCAGTCTATAGCCCACAAGAAAGGAATTCAACTGAGTAAGCCGCGGTAAAGAGTTTGATACAGAGAAGTTACACACAAAAAAACAAAAATATGAATGTGACTAGGGATGACAATTCCTATCTGCTCTATCCTACGGGTTAGGTGCTAAAATTGAATAGTCCAAACCGATGCATTCAAGATATAAATAACCTAGCTGCATAAATAATGGTGACTTTATGATCATCTTCTACGAACGACCGTTTCGGGTACCCTCGCGTAATACGAAAAGCTGACGGATCTTTTGCTGTGACACACAGAATACCATCAGCATCGATCGGCTCACGACTGCTGTCCCGGAGGAGCCGCCAGACCTGCTTATAGGACAAAACTGCAGACCTCAAAACCCTACCCATTGTATTTCTCCCTGCCTCACCTTAGGTTCCTCCGTCACGCCCATTTCCTGCCTCACAGTGTCCACGGCATCCAATTGTAACCTCCTCCTCCTCCCCTCCTCCTCCTTCTCTTCTTATTCTTCTTCTTCCTCCTCTTCTGCTTTTACTTCTTCTTCTTCTTCTTCTTCTTCATCGCGGCACGCGCTCAGCTTTGGCCTAGGTCATTTCTGTCCGTATTACACGGAGTAGACGCCGTGTTCACTTTCCCGGCCGTTTGCTACTCATGTTATTAGGCATAAACACTTCCTTCGGCATCGTTACACGCTGACGCAATCTAGGCAGAGGGTACTGTGACTCAAAAGACGATGAGGTGATCACTGGAAAAAGAAATTTATTCGCCTGGCGTCTCGAATTCCCACTCAAATCCATCATCAGAGGCAGTCGCAATCTCCCAAAAGTACACAAAGAGGGCGCTTCTCCCCAGCCTATCGTATCACTAAAGGGCACTCCAACCTACGGACTGACAAACTGACTTTTCCGACGTCTCAAGTTTCTGACCTCCGATTCGAACACCACGGTCAGCTCGTCAACGCAATTCTTGGAGAAACTTAAAAGAGTAAGTCTCCTGCCAAGCGATGTCATGGTTTCCTTTGATTTCACGTCCTTTTTTACGTCTATTCCGCAGGACCTGGCAGTCGAGACCATCAAACTACTCCTACGAGAGAAATACGACGAAACGGAGAATCGCCTCGGACACGCCCAAATCATCCAGCTCCTGTAGTTCTGTCTAAAGACGTATTTTACGTTCGACGGAACAATCTACGAGCGGCTGAAGCTAACGCCAATGGGTTCGCCGATTTCGGGACTCATGGCCGAGGCGGTCCTACAACGGCTGGAGTCGCTGGTTTTCCGACACCACAGACCGAAATTCTGGGCTCGGTATGTGGATGAAACTTTCGTCGTAATCGAAGGCGATCAGGTGCTGATATTCAACGAACATCTCAACGCCGTCTTCCCGGAAATTCAATTTACGATGGAGGAGGAGGAAAACAATCAGCTGACCATCCCGGATGTCCTCGTCTGCCACAAAGATCGTGGTGGCCTAAAAACCAGAGTGTTCTGGAAAGCGACAAATACGGTGCAAATACTGAACTTCAATAGCAACCACCCGATCAGTCACAAACGCAATTGCGTTAGGGCGCTATACCGGCGCGTTGATACGCACTGCAGTGAAATGGAAGACAAGGTTGCTGAAGTACAATATCTTTGACGGGTAAGGAGAGCCATTGGCTACCCACGCAACTTTTTCAACCGGTGCATACGAAGACGACACCAGAGGCCAAATCCAACCGGCCCCAAACTTTGGCGGGCTCTTCCGTACGTGAAGAACGTCTCCGAAGGCGTCAGTCGTCTTCTCACTCCACTTGGATTTGGGGTTGCACACAGACCGGAAGCAACCATTAGGCGCCAAGTCATGAGGCCGGAAGACCCACTGCCATGGCAGGAAACGTCTGGAGTCGTTTACCTGATCTGTTGCAGTTGCGGACAAAGCAACTACGTCAGAGAAACTGGGAGATTACTCCGTACGCGAATTGCCGAGCACGCAGCAGCAGTGAGGCGGGGAGACGTTAGCTTTCAGGTGGCCGCTCATTCGACGGGATCCAGCCATATTTTTAGGTTTCAAGAGGCCGAAATCCTTGCAAGGGGTGACAACCGCGTGAGCCGCGAGCTGCTCGAGTCATGATTCTCAGGCCCGCAATCCATCAACAAGCGCAGTGACCTCCACATACCATGTTCCATGCTGAGATTTTCCCTGAGCAGGGGAATCAGTAACGTGGGAAGGGTGCAGGCGAGTAATTATCCCAGTGACAATGAGCCAGTTTGCCGAGCAATCGTTACACAAGCATCCAGCAGAGATGACGAAACCACGGCCATTAACGACTCGGACGCAGACTATCAAGCCACCATCGCATCAATTACAACCCCAGCGGTGATTGTCAGAGCAGTTAATTAGAGTGTGCGTATTGTCCCACGGCAGCCACGTGCTATAAATACTACACTTCTTGTGCCACCATCACCTTTATCTGCGACTGTCTCTGATTATGGATTCGAGCGAGAATCGGAAACGTCGGACCAATAAATTTCTTGTTCCAGTAATCACATCTTCGCCTTCTGAACTGCTACCTGCAACTCGCCTGTTCGCCGCTTCTACCAGCAATCTTTTTGGTACTGTGGCTGTCCGCTCTCACAGTTGTCAGTGGTGCCGCTTACCCATGTGGCCTTCGGTCCGCCTAACACGCGTGAATCAACCTCCGGTTGGCGGCGCCGATCGATGTTTTCCTCTCCAGCGACTGACCGCAGCTATGCGAAGTTTGGACGCATGCCCTTCGGCCAACATTTGCCTGGTGAGAGCGCTTGCTGCAAGTGCCTTTGGTACTGCGTGTATCCTCTTGGTCTCAGAAAAAGATTGTCACCTAACTTTTTTTCTGCCTTCTGATTTGAGAACTTTCACGGTGACGAGCATCGCACTTTTGGCATACGCTCGATGGAGTAAAAACGTCAGAGTGTTGTATAAGTAAAATAAGTGTGAGGGTAGGGGCTGCCCAGATTACAGGCGTCAGTATCCTCAAACATTTGTTTACCCCACATACAGTGCGTGACCGATCTCATGAAGTGTTGGTCAAAATTCCAAAATGCATTTCCGATAAGGAGGGCTTTCTTAAGTGGGGTTGTTATACTATCATGCAGGATAACCCTACAACATTTTTGACTCGTCGGATGTCGGCTATGGAATGCACCCCTTTTTGACCTCCTGTAAAAACCACACTAGGTAAAAGATGACTGCCTAAGTAGCATACATTTTCCCTACTGATTTTCGATAGTCTTATAAATTCAAATATATTTTGCAGAAAACATGCACAAAATATGCTTTCCTTTGCTCATCTGATAGGAAATCACATTGTCTTCATATTTTATGCCCGAAAAGTGCATATTTTGGTTTTAAAAAAGATTCTACTTATGAGATTTTTAAGACCGCACGATGTTCATGCATGCAAGACCGCACATGTGCGTTTACTAATGCTCATCATGAAATGCATTACATAATCCGTACCCATTGTAAAATTTCATGAACTCTATGTAGATCTTCTTAAAGGCATAGAGGAATATATTGTTTTTCTTACGCGGAAAGCATGCATCTGGCAAACTGAAATCGTTAAACGCTAATGCAATGGCAAATTATTCGGGATTTGGAAAACTTGTTTAAAACCTAAATATGCACTTTATTCAGGTATAAAATATGGAGACAGTACGATTTTCTACCGAACGAGAAAAGAAGGCATATTTTTGTGTACGTTTTCCATAAAATATATTTGAATTTATAATACCATTGAAAATCAATAGGAAAAATGCATGCCACATAAGTAGTCATTCTTTACCGAGTGTGGTTTCTGCAGGAGGTCATAAAGAAGTGCATTCAAAAGCAGACATCCTGGCGAGTCCGAAATGTTATAGGGTTATGCTGCAGGATGATCAGTCTAATAAACCCATTTAAGTAATCCTTCCTAATCGGAAACGCATTTTGAAATTTTGGCCAACATTTCATGAGATTGGTTACGCACTGTAGGTGGACGAAATCCAAAGTTATAAAGGACAAGGTTTTTGGCTTGTTGCACGTACGCACGTCAATTGATCGTTTTAGCTAACTCATATTGCCATGCTAAACCCCTGCTCCCAAGTGCACGTGGGACAATATTGTCAGTCGACCTAGACCGCGAACATTATTCGGGCGTCTTTAAACGATGGCAAAAAATTCATACTGACCTAACTGTGAAAAACTCGACGCCTCGGTGGGATTCGAACGCACGCAGCAAGGGGAAGGCTGTAGTTCAGCCAACGTGAGCCTGGTAGTCATTTGGTGGAGTCTAGGTAAATTACTTAGGAAATCCTGCTTGGGCAGTCAACTTATCAGATTTGGTGGATCCCACACGTTGCAGTAGGCTGGACGGGTAACTTAACCCAACTGTCATTAAGCCCACGTTTTCTGGTGGAGCCTCGTAGCTCAGGTGGCTAGAGCGTTGGCTGTACTAAAGCCCTCCCCTTACTGCGTGGGTTCGAATCCCACCGAGGCGCCGATTTTTTCACAGATGGGTCAATATGAATTATTCAAAATCAGCCAAAACCTCTATGGATGGCAAAAAAGTCAAATTCTCGAAGGGCGGGACTAAAGAAAAGTCTACTGCAGTTAAGCGGTCATATGTTCGTGTAGTTGCCCCATCGGCGTCATACCCGCACGTGCGTGCATTTTGAAAACGTACCTCAGGCCTAAAGGGCGGATCGCCTGCACGAACCTTCTCGACAATTTCCTCTGCCGAGAGGTCGCAATCAGGGAAGGGTTCGGAGCAGCAGAGAATCTCCTGAAGAATTATGCCGAAGGAGTAGACGTCCCCTTTTTGAGTACCCGCAATCCTTACAATGACTTCACGCAGAAGTTCGGGGGCCGTCCACAGCAGATCTTAATAAAACAGGAAAGCGTTCATAGTTTCGATTTCAGATGGGCGTAACAATAACCGTATTTAGACCGACTTAAACTTTGGAAAACACTAAGGATGAACTTAAATGACCGTCTTTTCTCGCTTGTCGTAGAACTGTCGATAAAATTCTGGATTATGAGGGATATGAGAAATAGGCGTAAGACTTCACGAAATTGGCATTGTGAATGTGACAAACGGTCGTATTCTACATAATGCTCACTCTTGGAACCGCACTCCTCAGCTCAGGAACAAACGTTTATGGCTTCGGTCTAACATGCCTTTTCTTGCAGAGTAATTTCTCTAAGCGCTGAACTCAGCTAACAAACCGCAGCCGGTGTATCGCCGGATGAAGGTGGCTAACAAGTCAGAAATGACAAATCCAATGTTACTACCTCTGACGGTAAAAAACACCGCAGTTCAGAACGTGCTGTTACCCTGTGCTCACCTCAACCATCTTGTGCGCTAATAATCTGCCTGCCAGTATCTGTTCTGTCGCCCCTACTAGCTTGATGTGACTGTCTTACTTTTTAATTTGTCTTTGTTTCGTCTGACGACAGGTTGGTATCGCCAACTTGAAAATTCACGAGTAAAACTCCATTTTTCCGAAGAACCACGTTCTCGATGTATGTGCAGAGTAATATTACCGACAAAGACCAGGAAAACTGGAATGGCCATTTCTGGCTTACTGGTCTCTGCCAGTAAGAATTACTCATCATACATATAGATAGGAGAGCCTGAAGACAGAAATTCGGGTAGTTTAATGCAGAACTGTTTTGGAGTTATTACGCCTTTATTCAGCCCACCGTAACTCCGACCAGCATCTGGGGATTGAAACGCAAAAACGTGCGCCCACGCACGCGCAGGTAGTTCCCAGAGGCCGTCCTTCAAAAGGGTCATAAGCAGTTCAGTGATCCAAATTTTAGCAGTGCCCCGTCACCTGGCATCATCTGTCACTCCAGATCGTGTACCCCTTCACACACAGATGGACGCACGGCGATCCGTTAGCTTCCCGAAACACGGATGTCCCGAATTTGTCACAGACCCGTCGAACTCACAGCAACCTGTGGGGTCGAACTCAGCCGACACAGAAGGGAGACAGCCTATCGTCGGTGATTCTAGCGAATTGCTACAGCGCTCTTTCGAGATTATCTTCCCTCAGTCGACCAGCCGAAATGCATATCCTCCTCTACGGTCTTTCCTTAAAACATCTACCCCGTTTGCCTGTGTCTGTTTGTGCTTGTGGTTTCAGACGGCGGAGTAAGTCCGGTGTAGCTTTGTGCCAATTTTGTCTCATTTCTTGTCGTCGCCCCATTGATGCATAAATGCATACACATTCGTTTTCAAACTGTCATACCCAGTCCGACCGTCGTGTCCGAGTATGTCCACCGTGTGCTTCACAGCAGTGTGAAACAGGCACGGTGACTTGAGCGTGGATTAGTAGAGTAGTGAGAGTAGACTTTCACAGTATCTAACATACACGGGTCCAATGTCAAGGCAAAGTCAGGAAGACCGGAGGCGGGAGAGGGTGCAGGTGTCTGGCACGGCCGGGCCCGCAGCTAGATTAACCATCGCTTCCCCCTGAGGCATAAAAAACACCTGGCCAGGATTTACCTAACTACAGCATCACAACAGGTCAAAAAGACGACGAGAAGGACTGGACAGACGTGCTTACGACCTCTTTACCCAGCGGAAGTGCAAGCGCATCTGCCGGCAGGGAACCAGGTGCCAGAGAACTGCCACCGCGCCCCAGACTGCGAAAGCCATGATCTTCTGAGGCGTGGCATAGCAGCTTATACTGTCGTAACGGACGTCTGAAGTTATGACTAAAAAGCAAAATCGCTGGCGAAAATTTCCGGTCGTAGTCGTTGATATTTAGAGTGTAAAACAAATCGTCCAAGAAAAATTAGTCCTGGTGTCAGAACAGCTGGAGAGAGGGCACACATTTGAGCGCCGTAAGTTTAAATGGGAAGGAATGAGGGCATTTACACTCATTTATATATTCCTAGCTAATATTTGGCATGTTTGAGGGAACAAACTTCTCACCTTCTGGTTCTGCTTTCTCATATATTCCGTAGAGAGCGTTCACGCTGCCAATGCCGTAGTCAGTAATTTTTAGCACCCACCGTCCATCGACGACACAGTTTGTAGATTTCAACCGTCCATGCGTTGTAACGACGGACTTGTGAATGTAGCTCATTCCCTAAACAATGACATTATGACTGACTGTTTAAAACGCACAGCAAGGGAATTTTCTGTCGTTTCGAGATGGCTGGAAGAAGTGACTGAAAATACTTTATTCACAAACCGGAAGGCCGAGCAAACAGGACGTCCTGGTAGTTGTCAGATGCCACTGCATGTAAGCAGCTTATTTTTTTGTGAAAAAACAGCATTTGAAAGTAACTTGATTGGTTCTATTGTGGCTGAATTAACGGCGAGAACGACTCAGACCCGCATACCGCTGCTCTCTGAATGACGTGCATATTGACAAAACTGGTGACGGGTATGGCAGTGTAATATTGCACAACTATATATGAGATTACATCTTACCTTTACCAAATCTTTAATGAGTGAATGCTTGAACTCGACGTCCAAAACAACTCTTTTAGTTTCCAGAATATCCTTGTAAAGGAGAAAGATAAACAGTTCAGCAAAAAGGGCATCGTATATAAGGTAACAATTGGGCAACCAACGCGACATGTAGTAGCAACAGAACTTTAAAATATTTGGAGTTATACTGTACACTCGGGTACTGCACAATAAAGTCTTGACTGACTCCGACATGTCAGATATTGATCGGTATTCAACCATCAGTTAGCTGGCAAGAGTTTGCACTTTTTGAATTAACTGGTATTCTCCCGAGCGTTGGTACTTCAGTGCGGACAACGTCAATCGCCATGTTGGTCTAGGCTCCCGTTGTGATGACCTCCAGTCACGGCTCACTCAAACCTGCCCACACGGCGCATGAGCGACTGCTAATCCAGCCGTCCACAGCCCCACTAACCTACTGTCATCCCTCCCCCTCCATCTCTGCGAGCCGTGACTGCTCTGCCCTCCCCACCACTCGTGATCCTCCCTCACTTTTCCTCTCCCCCACGCTAATGGTCTGCCCGCCAATGTCTGTCCTGTCGTGTCCGCTGGTTCTGGTATGACGGTCTCACTTTCTCCTTTGCCCTCATTTCGTCTGACGGCGGATTGGTTTCACCGGCCTGAAGATTTACGAGTACAGCAGGATTGTTTTTGAGGTACTTCTTCTTTCCCCGCCTTACACGCTGTATTTAGTGGTCTACCTGCAAAGTATATTCCGATGTTTAAAGTTTTATATTTTTTATGACAGAAAATCGTTTGTCATATTTGAGCATTAAGGGGGTTAGACAGAACATCGGTCGTGTAACTGCCTTGAGACACAAATATTACTATGGAGAATTGCATACAGATCAGAGGAAGGGTAAATACACACCTAATACCTGACCTGACTGTTTGTGGTCTGTCTTCTTGGGAAAGTTCTTGGACCACCAGAGTTTACTTCCTAACCCTTCCCCGTAGATTTAGCGAGGCATACTATTCCTCTATCTGAGGTTTCTGAAATACGTTAATTCCCCCTGCTCTCTTCAGTACAATGTGTGCTTGACCATTGATTACTGTCTAGAGGTAATCTTACGCAAATCTTCATGATGGAAATTAGCATAACACGCAAGAATCATGGTGAATGACTGACCCTGAGGCTGCCATGACTGCAATATTCGTAGACGAGGTTGAAGGTATCCGTGTCCAGATAGCACCCAACAAACGTGTTCACATTTTCGTTGCGAACCTCCCGCAGCGTTCGCAGAAGCTCTATCAGTTTACTTTTAAGGGAATGCACTGGCACATTCAAAGGTTTGATATGTATTGGGGTCCCCTAAATAGAAAATAGGGGTAAAGAATAATGTTTGCTGAGATAATAGGAATGGGTAGAGGAACCTTTCAGAATTTTGCAAAGCGTGCTTTTACTTAACGACTAAATAATCCTACGATGAGATCTGTATGCATTTTGTCTTTTAAAAGTCGATATTGGGTGTAGATACTGCAAGCCGGTGTACAGTTTAGCGAGATGCCCTTTCCTATATAACTGAATCGGGGAGGGAAGACAACCGCTGGGATAGCTTCATTTGCGGCTCTGAACCTTCTAGTCGCATACGCGGGTGTCTGGACTCAGCGTAATGAGCATTAAATGGGTGAGTGCTCAACTGTCCTCGTCAACTTGTGTCCGCCCGACTGCTTCGAACCAGCGTGCTTCACTACCTTTGCTCAGCAGCCGTTCTTGAGAGGGCTGCCGTATCGGCTGTTAGTCAAAATTGTCGGAGGAGCGTGGATGTAGAGTACTGCTGTAGATAGCCACCTGTAAGTCCGAACATACCTATGGTTACTAGATATGGCTTCAGATCGTTTGCCAGTTCTGAATCCTTGCACGGGGTTAAGATCGTGTCCTAAAATATCTGAGCCACTGTTTCACTGGAATTAAACGGGGCAACGATAGATTACAGCATGTCTCATTTGGGCGATTCGGTTCTACTATGTTGTGACAGTATAACTGTAATGCCTCTTCCTTGACATTACATTTATATCACTAATTTGTGGGAGAAAGGAGACCCCCATATGAGACTTGACTTGTTTTGAACTTGGACCTAGGTTGTGTTATGCCAGCGAAGGTGGACTGTTTAGCTCCGACGGCCAATATGTCCGAGCCCTCTTCCGGTCGTCCTGTGGCGTTAAGTATGTGAAGGTATAGCGGAGTATATGCAGAGCAACTCTGACTTACTAAGAACAAGGACATGCACGAGTCATGGCTGATCCCACGCAATGGAGCGGTGGTTGACCTAACCGTTTCTGACGAACAAACTCGGGGTTATTGCGTCGACCCATAATCTCACTATCTGGCACGTCAGCTACGCGGCTTTGCAGGGCGGTAGGTGTTGACGCCGTCTTATTCCGGTCAAACTTCCGCAACGCCATCTATTTTTCTCGGGGCATCAGTTCCCTTGGGCAGTTTATTCTGGTGGACAATACGTCGGTTGTCTCAGGGGCATGAATCGACATATACAGAAGACCCCACAGATCCACGAAAGCGTGGAGAATCCAGCCTGGTCTACGCACTAGCTAACCCTCCATGAAAATCACATGGAATATTCAGAAAATATTGCAAATGCAGGATTTTTCCACAATCCACTATACATGCGACATATATATATATATATATATATATATATATATATATCTATCTATATATATATATATATATATATATATATATATATATTCCCAGTGACTTCGGTTTGAATTAAGTTCTGTTCCCTGCAGGATAAGCGGTTGGCTGTGTCATTTGGGCGACCAAGTCGCAAATACCAGTTTTATGGCTCACTGCCTCTGTTCGACAGGTGTTCTCGAGACGACGGCCAGGTAGGCTTTGAGGACTGTTCGTCGAATGGGATGAACGCAGCATATTGCTGCTGTGATGATCGCCAAAGAGTTCATATAAGCCTGTGGGATTTAGATAATCCCGTAGATCTTTTGTCAGGTCCGCATCATGATGCGGGGTTCAGATCTCATCCCAAACGGTCTGGGTCGTGGTTGGTTTAGAATTAAACGGCGGTCAAGTTGGGTGTTGGCATACGTCATTCGGGTTGCACAGTCTGTGACTCCCTATGTATCGCTACTCCAGCAACTGTGCCCACCTTTACCTGTAGTCGGCATGACACGGACAGCCTTTGCCACCCTCATCTGCTCCGCGAACTTCCTGCTCTCGTAGTTTTCTCGTAGCATATGCATAGCCAACCTCTGTTGTCCGTACGGTAAATAATTACACAATTCTATACTTGGGGCTGACCGTTGGCGGTTCGTGAATATTACGCGGTTTTTACGCAGTAGCTGATGGATATCAGCTCAAATATTTATATCAAATTTCGGACAGAAGGTAGAATGAAACTGGAGTTCATATTACCAGAAAACACAGCTGCTGCATGCAGCGGCACAAGACCTCATGTGTGTCCGGGCTAACAGCTCTGACTGGGACATTAACTAATTGAGCTTCCATTCAGTACTGGATGTCGAACTGCAGCGGCTCCTTTTTGAGGTATTTTTTATGATATTTTATTCTGTGTGAAATTTGACACGCAAAGATGAAGCCAGCCTTGTTTATGATTCGGGGCCAGGTTGTGTGTTGAACGCGAGTCAGTGTTTTGAAGATGCGATCGCTGAAACAAGAAGTTTATTGGCCTGACATTTTGGATTCTCACTCGAACCCATCATCAGAGGCAATTGCAGATAAACGTAGTGGAGGCACAAAGGCTGCAGTATTTATAGTACGTAGTTGCCGTTCGGCCACATGGGTACTATAATTAACAGCTCTCGCGACCACGGCTGGGGGTCGTAATTGAAGCTATGATGGCTCGTCCGTCCGGGTCCGAGTCGTTAGTTGCCGAGATTTAATCATGCTTGTTGGATGTTGGCGTGATGATTACTCGAAAATTTGGCCCGCTGTCGCCGGGGTTGTTGCTTGCCCGCGCCCTCCCCACGTGACTGATTTCCGTCCTCAGGGGACGTCTCAGCACTGAATATGGTACCGGGAGGTCATTGCGCTTGTTAATGGATCGCGGACCTCAGAACCATGATTCGAGCAGCTCGCGGCTCATGCGGTTGTCAGCTCTTGCAAGGATTTCAGCCTCTTGAAACTTAAAAACATGGCCGAGTTCCGTAGAATGAGCGGCCACCTGAGAGCTAGTGTCTTTCCTCCTCACCGCTGCTGGGTGCTCAGCCGTCCGTGTACAGAGTAATCTCCCGGTTTATCCGATGTGGTTGCTATGTCTGCAACTGCACCAGATCCGCTAAGCGACTCATGACGTTTCCTGCCATAGCAGCGGATCTTTCGGCCTCATGACTTGGTGCCTGATGGTTGCTTCAGGCCTGTGTGCAACGCCAAATCCCAATGAAGTGCGAAGGCGTCTGACGGCTTCCGAGAAGTTTCTCACTTGCGGAGGAGGTCGCCAAATTTTAGGGCCAGTTGAATTTGGTCTCTGGTCTCGTTTGTGTACGCACTGGTCGACAAAGTTACGCGGGTAACCATTGGCTCTCGGTACCCTTCGAAAATATTGTAATTAACCACTTTTTCTTCCGTTTCACTGCAATGCGTCTCAACGCGCCGATAAAGTGTACATACGCAACTGCGCTTGTGACCGATCGGGTGGTTACTGTTGAAATTCAGTTCTTACACTGTGTTTATCGTTTTCCTGAACACTTTGGTTTTTAGACCACCGCAATCTTTGCGACAAAGGAGGACGTCCAGGAATGCCAGGAATGTTTAATGCAGCATTATTCCGCATTAATATAAACAAGATCACGGGCAAGTCATGATTGCTCTCGCCCAATGCAGCAGTGGTTAACTTAACCGTCTGTGACGCACGAACGATGGATTATCGCCTCGCCCATAATCTGGACAGCGCCCACGAAATATAGACCAATACACCCCCAAGTTACTATGCGTGTGTCACCTTGCTATGGAACACACGGTTAACATGGTCAGACGTCACGGTCGAACTGTTGTGTTCATGTTCTCTTCTGGTTGTTCTGAGGCAAAATGTATGAGAAGGCATAGTGGGGTATGTGCGGAGCAACTCTGCATCATTATAAACAAGGTCACGTGTAAGACGTGGTCTCTCACAGCCAAGTGCCCTTACCGTTTCTGACGCACGAACTATGGGTTATCGTTCCGGCCCATAACCTCGGTAGCGCCCACTTCAAATCCGTGAGTTTGCAGGGCAATAGGTGTCGGCACCGGCGAATTTCGCAACGCCATCTACTGATCTTGGGGAATCTATTTACCCAGACAGTTAATACTGGTTGACAATGCGGCGATTGCCTCAGGGTCGCTAATTGACATATGCGGAAAACCGCACAGACCCACAGAAACGTGGGGAAGACGTTCTAATCTACTCAATAGCCAACGCTGCTTTTATTGCTGATTATGTGGAGGAGTCGGTCTTTGAGTTTGAACAGGAGCATACGTTGTTGTAAACTGCAGATCAAAAGTTTTTACCAACCGTTTAAAATGAGGCTTTTTCCGCCTCAGATCTCTTGGTGTTTTCCGTAAGCTCTCAGCTTCTTCTCATGGGGTACAAAGACAAACGGCCCTTCCTGGCCGTTTTTGTGTGTACGTTCACATGTTATCGTAGAAGTAAATGTACTGGTTCGTTCACCCGCCTTGTTTACTTATGGCTAGAGTTAGTATTCACAGGCAGGAAAAACCTAAATTTGTCCGTTGAAACATTATAAAGTGCTAAAAATAATTTCCATTAAATGAATGGCCACCGGAATTGACGTTTCTAATGTCGTTTATTTCATTGATTAAGAGTAATTCTGCCCCGATTAGGCTGCACCCCAAGTATTAACGCAAGTATAGCGAGTTTCCGAGCTCTTAAGTACAAGTACCTATCACCTTCACTTAGTTGGGTTCTAGCCTGTGCAAGGTCACATTAAAGTGACGTAGGAAGCTTCAAAGTACAGACGTTTTCTACAAACAAACGTATAGAAGATAGAAATCCTCGACGAATTGTACCCGAATCATATATTGCCCTCTACAAGGTATAAGGTCGACCATGTTGTCTGAGCAGCCAAGTTGCGAAAGTGTTTATCCGTTATAAAAATTTTCAGCTGGGAGCAGGTGTCTGTCAATGAACTGCTAATTCGAGCGCAGGTCTAATGCTTTCTTTGTGGTTGGCAAAAAACTGAAACAGACATCCTTTTCCGCCCCAATCTGCTTGGAAGCCCTTTCCTGTACGGTGGTGTATATGTATGTGTTCTCTTTTCCATCCATTAGCCCCATTCACATAACCCCTACTTCCAACGGTCCCGTAAGACATAACGACCTATCCTCCGGAATCTGGATGAGGTGGAATATTGCGTCGTTATCGGTCTACGATTAGACTCGTTTCGCTGTTCATATATGAGCGTCTCCTCTTGTCGAACTGATCGATGACGCGACGGACGAGCCCATTTACTATATGCATATATATAGCGGTGAAACACGATTAAGTTCCGGAAAAGTGATCTAGTTCCGTGAATAGGTACCATTGAATTCTAGTGAAATTTAACACCAAAAACTAAAGGAAGCTAAATATAGTTCCTGCACAATAAGACGCCAAGTTCAGAAACCAAGACATCAAAGTAGCCAATATAAACCCAAGGTCGAATGACATTGGCAAACCCAATAAGAGTAAAGTGGGAATGCTGACCCAACGGCCATGCATAATGATGCAGAACAGCGGAAGACAAGGAAGCCGCCAAGATGGCCAGCAAAGGTAAAATATGCCAAATTTGTGTGGCAAATAATCTGAATGGGGTATTTAAGCGAAAATTTATGCTATCATGAAAAAAGACAGTCAGTATGCCAAAACTAAACAACACTACTTTCGTAAGAATAAGAATGCAGTAATAAGTGATATGCAGATTTGGGTCGTACACTGTGTCTTTTCTCGTACGTCTTTGAGTGAAGAGTTGTGAGGGAAACAGACTTGGAAAACCAGCTTACGTTATATGTGACCGTTCGGTTGCAAGTATTTACGACGTCGTTTGCCACTGATTCACTCGACTTCACAGCATGCATGTCAGCACTGTTCACATCGACGAGAGACGTCACACATGACGTTAACCATTGTTCGGGGGCGATATTTGCCTGCCAGAGAAATAGCAATTTAATATGGGGAGGGGGATGGTTATGACTGATTTGAATAAATCATCTGTGTCATTTCTGAAAACTTTGGCGACCTCGGTGAGATTCGACCCCACGACAGCGTAAAAAGGAGTCTAGTGCAGCTCCGTCGGGAGTCGTGAGTTTAATCACACTTGGGTCATGTTACCCGCACAGTCTAGTGCAACGCTTGCAACCCACTAATTCTGATGCAGCAAACTAACTACTCAAACAAGTATAATAAAACTTACAACTCCCAGTTTTCCTAATTGCTCGGTTGGTTAGAGCGTTGGTTGTAATTAAGCCTTCCGCCTGTAGATATGATTTCGGATTCCAATGAGGTCACCGAGTTTTTCAAAAATTAATCGAATGAAATACCCTTCTGCTGTTAAAACACATCAACAGACATCTTCTTTGACCTCATCTAAAGGTGGGTTTTCGTCTGTAATTTCTTATCTTCTTCTGTCATCGGTAGAGGAATGCAATATCGCAAATGTTCAAAAACCTCTGTTAGGTTCACTTCTACAAACTGAACAATGATACATTCTGCGATGCGTGAAACCACGTAATTCACTTTTTGCAAATTTTTCGAGACTTTACCACCACTTAATTCTACAGGCAGCGTTTGCCTGGTTTCATCAGATAGGGTCAACAGTAGCTCGGGTGTGCCAGTTAAGGCGGGGCTCGGAAACGCGATCTTGGTTGACCAACAACTAAACACTTACGTTCTACTACTGTTTTAAATAAGTATATTACTGCTAGAGGATACATTCAATGTTAGGTGCTTCGAGGGCTGCTGAAGTTATGAATCACGATTATTCTTCGGGTTCTTCATAACAGCAGGGTTAGGTGTAGGCCCAGTTTTTAGTGTTAGGGTTACGGTTTGGAGCTATGATTTGGGGTTAGAGTTAACAATTCGTCTCCCTCTTTCCTATGTGATTTTTATGAAAACGTTTTTCATCTGCTTTTTCATGGTCTTGAACCTTGACCTTACTCCTATGTACTGATATTCTGTAAAAATTCATACTGCTGTGCGCTTCCATTCATTGCCTATGTTATTCAAAGACAGGCTACAGTTGAAAAGCCGTCACGAAATTTATTTGCACTAATCAATCATGCTTTAGGTTAGTAGTAAGATCAGGGTTTAGGATTTGGATCAATGAGTAGGGTTTAGAGTTTAGGATAAGGGCTAGGCTTTAGGGTCAGGACCAAGGGTTAGAGTTTAGAGCTTGGGGTTAGGGCCAGGATTTAGGAGTGGGAGCTAGGGGTTGGGTTAATAGCGGGGATTTATGGCCATGGTTAGTACTTAATGTTAAGGTTGGGATTAGGACCAGAATAAGGGTTAGAAGTCACGGTTAGTGCTGGGATTAGGTTTCTGTGTTTGGATTTAGGGTTAGCGTTTATGGTCGGGATTTAGATTTTAAGCTAAGCCTAGTGTTTTGGGTTAAGGCGTAGGTCCTTTTGCATCCGCCATCCTACAACTTTCACCTATGGGTTCCGTCCGATGTATGAATATCTGGGCGAGGGTTTCGACTCTTCAGTAGGTCCGCCAGCATCCCCGTGTGCTTTTTGGTAAATACTCCAGTTTAGGAATCGTTGCTCTTTAATTTCCCCAAAAATTAGCCGCTAACTGGAGTAGCTCAATCTTTGGGCGCAGACGGAACTTTTAGCTAGTACGCGTGTTGCTGGTATGGCATACTTAACGCTAAAAACATACTAATCGCTGGCTGTGGACGGTAAATTAATATTGTGCTGTTATTCCTCGATGGCTGATAGAATTCGGCCCATCAAATTTCCATCTGCGGCCACAGAACTTAGTATAAACTGACCTACTTCGGGACCGTAGGCAATTTCTGAGGAAATTGAAAAGCAACAATTCTTAGTAGACTTGGCTTTTAATGGTCACTTACAGCGACTTTACCGTATTGAATGCTGCTTACGCTGAGATTTTAGTATCCATTAAAACAACCTAGCACATTCATTATTCCATGCCTCCCCCTAGCCCCATCAGTAAAACCTCTGTCCTCACGGTTCCCGTGTTGGTCCCACCTGGACTTCTCCATTTCCCAGCAGGACCGCGTTTCCGAGTCCTTCCCCATTTAAGTGATTACGTATAATCAATAAGCAGGAAGATTTCACAAAAAGGATCAAACTGGGAATTCTGCATTGCTAGCTCTGTCGTTTTGTGGCAGGCTGCGTATTCACTGCAAAATCATACCTTTTGCCACTGATCATCAATATTCTGATCGTCTAAAACACAGTAACATTTAAACTCCGTCTCCATGCCTTCATCGATAATTATGATGGAAACGACTAAATATGAGCATTCTCTTCAGATTTGCAAAGTGATGTTGGAAGTTATCATTCATGCAGCAGTTGTTCTTGGCTAACAAAAGCGGGAATTTTTTCGCCACTGAAAACAAACGTACCGATGATTTCCGTTTCGGAGCCGATTTAACCACACGAACGTCATCCGGATACAAAACGAGCTTGTTGTTGTCTTTTCGTAGTTTTATAGTTCTTTGATGATGCCTTTAGATAATAAATCTTCTATCAGATGCCAGTTAAGTTTTTAAACACTAATTTATTCATCGATGAGATGGCCCACTAACCTGAAGAAGTGTCCAACTGCGATTGCCAAAGCCATTGCACTTGAAATTTGGACCGTCAGCAAAGTGATCAGTTTTGACATATTGGCTTCGTGGATTAAAAATTGACCATTCAGGGGAAGCAATGGAAAAAATCAAAGCATTTTAAAATTACCCAAAATCTGCTTAGCGTATTAATGCTTTATTTGTTGGGGCTCGTTCGAAAGAGGAATTCTCACTTATTTGAACAAGCTGGGCGTTTAAATTAACTAATGGGTGAATCAGCTGACCTTTGCCTAAACTATTTTCAGTTCGACAGCGACTTAATGAGTGTTACAAATCTCTACATAAACAATGACACCTGATACAGTGCTTGTATTTGCCATAACAACAGGCAAGAAGGAGGAAGTGGTCGAGGCCTTACTGATGTTGGTGACTCTTTTTCAAAACGCTTTCTACTCACTTCGGTAGTTATGTCATTTTGACTATTACAAGAATTGTTAACTCTTGTTCCTGTGGTGTTAAGTATAACGGCTGCAGTGCCAACAACCGGTTATACTATTGAGCAGGTGGTACAACTAGTAGAAGGAATTGCATCTGTCCACTCATTGCTAAACTTGACAAAGTGTAATGGAAGAAGATGCGGCGTTGTCAAGGGTATCTTACGCAGCCTCATTCACAAAACGGGAAGCAAAGACACCTCTTATAAGGAAATAGGGCTAATAAGGGTTTCCTGTTTTCGACTAAAAGAGGCGGTGGGCAGAATACTCCCTGAGAAAGAAATGTTGTTTTATTTACGCTATTGTCCTGTTTGGCGAAACGTCCTGTTTGTCAACGTTTGGCGAAAATCGAGCGCGCGACTTAAACACACCTGAAAAGTGCGAAATTGGCTGGGTTGCCTAATCTTAGGCAGTTGGCAAACCGAAATCAATCCAAAAAGGACCAAAAGTCCTATGAGAGAAACGTATGCCTATTGTAAACAAAACAGAATCAGTACACATAAAAAGCCATACACAAAGAAGAAAGCTAATGAAAAGCAAGGATAATATCATTCAAAAGAGAGTAAATACAAGTTATCAGTCAGCATGGTATCCAGTATGCACGTCTTTGAAGGCTGACAACGGTGGACCCCGCGAAACATGGTACTACTGGCATCTGTGTCTTAGAAATCAGTGTAGGACCCATTGTGCTAATCTTTGAACTCTCATCTTAGCCCAAGCCTTTAATCCTAAACTTGACACCCTGGTCCTATCTCCAACCTTAATTCTTAAAATTACCCTAAAAATCTAATCCTAACCATTACCTTAAAGCGTTACTCATAAAACTTGCCCCAACTGTAAAACTCTAACCACAAACTTCAACTTAAAAGCATAATCCTAATGCCCTAGTCCTGACCATAAAACCTTAAATCTAATCCTAACCGAAAATCCCTAACCTTAACTTTCTGTTCCTAAAACACTAGCCCTAACACTGGCCTTTAAACCCTAACTACAACCCTGAACTTAAGGCCTTGATGCTAAAACCCTAACGTCAATACTAACCCCCAGCCTTAAACCCGAGATTCATTTCCTAACCTTAGTCCTAAAAGCCTAGTTCTGAAAACCTAACACTAGCCCAAGCCCTACGAACAAGCATAAACACTGAACTTAAAACACCAGAACCAACCTTAAACCTCAAGTCGCAACACTGAAACCAAGAACTTATTTCAAACCTTCAGACCTTAGCATTAATCCTAGCTTTAAAATCATAAGCCCTTATCCCAGCCTTAATGCGTGTACTCAAAATTAATTAATCCCAGTCACGGGCACAATAACGCTAACGTTACCGGGATGTGCCATACAAAACAGATTAAGTAGTCAAGCTTCAAACCATCGATTAGGTTGGACTACATACGATATATTCGCCGCGGCGTATTTTGAAGATAGAAAGTCTAATCTCTGCACAAATTATCACGTTGTGATTTTTATTACCCTAAGGGAAAGATGGAGGAATTATACAAAATATGGTTGTATCACTAGCTGTGTTTTTGACTGATAAAAACCCAACTATGTCGGAAATTTGGTTTCTGGTGCAAATTGTGCTGCCGAATGCTTTCGGACTGCCCCCAATCGACAAATCAAGCAGGTCCAACCAACGCGTCTTTGTGCGGCTAGTTCACGGAATGTCTAGGTAGGATCTTCCTCGATAGTTTTCTAGAATTCTCTACAGCACCCTTCAGGCCGGCTTTTCATTTTTTACCTGATACCATGTTCAGCTTAAACCAACATTTCTGAAGATCGATAAAAGCCCTTGGATAGGAATTTCAATAGACGCCATTACTTACTGACGTTGCCATAACTTTCGTCAGACACATGCCTCGAATACCGCGGATGGCGACAGGCAGCCATTGCAGCCGTTTCGCAGTCCGCAAGGGGATCCAGCAAATTTGCTGTAACACAGTTTATGGAGGGCCACTTTTCAGCCGCATCGAAATTTATAATAGGGAGGAAGGAGGGTTTCATCAGCCACCATGTCTGTCCACTTGGCCATCGTATACCAGGTGCGAGTTCGCGTCAGTCAGACTGAAGACGTGTTCGCGTGCATTGGCCTCGGCGCCAAACCCGAAGTTTACGCGTGACGCATAAATGCTGGGGCCCTACCCAAACCCTAGTCAATTTTGATCACGTGCGGATATCACAAGGTGACAGTTGTCATAAGAGCCAAACTTAGCGTGATGGAAGCCTAATCCTCAGTGCCGAAGACTGGTAGCTTTCCTGACAATTTGGCAGTCTCTCACGCTCAGCACTTCAGCATGTCATGATAATCCACAAAGTGTCGGAGTTCGTATGTCCAGCTATACGATTTGTGACACACAAACACACCCACACACAAACACGATAGTTCGACGTTCGTTTCTAACGACGTCTACCGTATGCCCCACAGCAGATGGTTGAAGCAAGGGCGGTGACTTGCGCAGGGGTTTATAGTGCTAGTAGACATGCG